>VNJN01005014.1:0-29218 GCA_008042485.1 Drosophila mayri | reverse complement strand
GGGGAAGGGGGGTTGGTGGCCAACAAGAACCCACAGAGAGAGATACGAACAAAACGAGAACGAAATCATCATGAATGGCGAACGTGACACAAATGACAAAATATCAAGCAGACCAAAGGCAATGGCAACTGCCGTCTGTCGGCCGTTCGGCTGGCTGGCTGGCTGGCCGCTCCAAAACCCCACCAAACAAAAAAAAGAAACTCCTGACTCTCCCCCCTTTCAGCTCTTGCAACACCCATTGCCCGTGCCCCCTTTATAGCCCCGCCCGTTGCATTTCGGAGGGCACTTGGGGATTTGTACGATTCGCAGACACAAACGAAGGCCGATGGACAGCAAAAATAGAGGGGCTGCTACACTGAAAATAAATTGATTAGGATTTATAGATACTTCTTATAATGATAAGCAGGTTCTGGGACATATTTTGTTTTTCTAAATTACATTTCAAAGTATTAAAGACAAAAAGAAACCTTCTTTTTATAGAAATCTCTTTTATAACATCTTTAACCTTACTTTTCAGTGTAGGAAAAGTGAAGGGGGTGCTTTTTACCAGGGAGTTTGGGGGTTAAGCCCAGGCAGTTCATGGGGGTCAGGACAGGGGGATCGGTCGGTCCGTTTGGTATGAAAACTGTAGCCGAGTGCGGATTGTCTGTCAGCTTTTTGTCCCCTTCGTCCTCGTCACTGTCGCTTCTCCTCTTCCATGACCACCCACCAACGCCCACGGCTCCTCCCCCGGGGGGGTGTTTCGGTTTCGGTTTTAAGTGGCAACTGTGTGCAGTGTCAGCATTGAAAGCCTTCTCGGTCCCCCCACTTGTCCATTCCGTGTCCATGTCCTTGCCATGGCCAAAAGATAATATTTCAGATTTACAAGCAGTCGAAATCAGAAAATCAAATTTTGCTACGGAGCAAGGACGTAGGGAATGCAAGTGAAATATATATAATAAATAATATATACGCTAATGGGTTTATGATTTAAAACTAAGATATATATTAGCATTATTTCGTAAAGTAAGTAAAATTGAAGGCTACAAAATTCGCCAAAAAGTTAAGTAAATATTCCCAATTTTTAAGCATTTATAAATAAAAGAAAAGTTTTTATTTTAAAGAAATATTTAAGTTAAACCTATTTCCTATTTAAATAGTTAAAAAGTTCCTTCATCGAAATCTAAGCTAAAAGTTCTGTTTTTCCTCAAATAAATGGCAAACCGAAGTTAAGCCAAGCGAAAAGTCACCAGAATATATTTATAAATTCCACCTGTATATGTTTAAATATATATATATATATTTCTATATATTTTCCTTTTGTCTGTGCCTGTGTGCGGATATGACAAAGCCACAGATAACCCAGCTGACTAACTATTTCTGTTTTCTGCTGGCCTGCGGCCCAAACTCCGAAAAAGCTTTCCAAACTGCAGAAACTGCGGTCCAGTTCGAGGCGAAGCCTTTGTCTGCTGGCACAATGGGAGGTTTTCGCGAAAATCTGGTCTAAAATGGTGGGGGGATATGACATAAAACCAAGAAAATTGCTAACTAATGTCAACCTAAAAACATAAATTAGTTTATTTACATAGACAGAAAACGAATATTCATATTCATGTATTTATAAATTTTCATAATGAAAAATAGGGACTTGATAGAGAAGCAGAGCACCATTAAATGTTAAAAAAATTAATTTCTTATAAAGAAACATACCATTGACTAATATGTAAATACATTATAGAATGAAATTTAAATATTTATGGGCAATGTGTCGTATACGCAATATTTCCCTGTAATATTTCATATAGATTGTTATATTTTTCGATGGTTTCTAAATGTTTTATTTTTACAATTGGCAAATTTACCAATTTAGTTCCAAATTAAATATGAAACCCCCAAAGAAACGATTCAAAACTATAAATAAAATTTGCAGGAAATATTGCGTATACGTTATGTTGAATAGCCAATATTTAATAATATTTATATCAAAAATAAAATAAATTACTAAAATTAAATTACATTTAAATGTTAAAATAATACATAGAAAAAATATATATACATATATATATATCGTTATGCTTTTTAATTATTTTCCAACCTAAACTCATGATTTTTCTAACAAAAATCAGCCGAAAACCTAATGTTAAGGCAACTGAAAATGTGTAAAAAATTCCTGTTGTTTGTTAACTGAATGCTTATTATCATCTTCGTCATCATCATTCTCATCTAGGGCAGGATTCTGCCTCCGATTCCTCCCACTTGGCCCTCCATTGCCTGGGCATAGAGCCTCCTTTTCCACCCGCCCCCTTTCACTGCTTTTCCGGCGCCTCTTGCTCTGGTGGCTCAGTGTGGCTTTTATGGGATTTGATTTCTAATAAGCGGCAAGCGAGGCACGTACCATACACACACAGACACACACACACACCTACCGAGAGTGTGTGTGTGGGGAAGGACATGCAGTCCATTTCGAGTCAAAAGAATTCTCTTGGTTTTTCGGGAGGCTCTTCTTGTTTTCCTACTATTTTTTCTCCCCCCTCCCAAAAAATGGTTGTTGCTTTTTTTCCTTTGCTTTTGCTTTTGCCTATTCGTTGGGGGGCGGTAGGGGGCGGGGCCAGAACGTTGACAGGAAGCTCTATTGTTGTTGCTTTTTGTGATTCACAGTGTGCAGTGTACGTGTGTGTGCGAGTGTGGATTTTCCACCAACAAAAATGACATGAATAAAGCGAGCCGGGAGAATGAGGGACAGTGGCAGAGAGGGAGACAGGGGAGGAAGAGAGATAGCTTGCTGTAGAAACGAGAAAGAATTCATTTCTTTTTTCCTGCATCTTCCACTTTTCACAACGATTTTCCCCCCTTTTTTTCGTCCTGCAAGCCACTCTTATTTTCCTTCTTCTTTCTCCTGTGAAGGTTGCAAAAAGCTAAATTGAGTTTTCCTAACAACAACAACACAAACGATCCTCTCGTGTGTGGAGTGTATGTGCAGGGGGGGTGTGGGGGTGGGGGTGAAAGAGATAAAATACCAAAAAGCTGAAACTGCGATGGCAACGCGTACGTGTTTATGGCCACGAAAAGTTGCCAAACAAAACGGAGCACGGCGGAAAAACATAGCTACAAAAAAAAAGTGAATAAACAATAGTATAAAAAAAAGTGCGATTAAAAAATCTTCAAGAACAATTGCCAAGGAAAATCTGTGGAAAATAGGGCTGGAAAAGGGTGGAAAAGGGAAGGAAGCAGCAAGGAACTAGACAGAAATGTTACTCAAAGGCTTAAATTAACGATTAAATAATTAACAGAAAATTCAATGCAATGGGTACCTTAAAAACATTTATTAAATTTATTTAAACTAAAAATATATATTAAACAAAATATTTAAAATATTTATTGGAGAGCGAAATCATTGCACACAAAATAAACAAAATATTTCCCTTCTAAAAAAAAGGAAATGCCAAGAAAATCCTTATAAATCATATACACATGTATGCAGTGTAGGATATTTAAATAACCATGCACACACACACACACACGCACACCCGTTCCGTGGAAGACAGAGACAGCAAAAAGTGTTTACTTTGTGCTCCGAGGCATAAAGCCAAATGGATGGACATATCTTTGCCCTCCTTGGGAGCCCACAAACATATGGATATTGTTGCTGCTTCCTTTGCCTTTCCCATTTATTTATTTACTTGTCTTGGAACTTTAACAAGTTTTTATGGAAATTATTTATGGAAAAAATCCGGAGCCACGGCAGAGTGGGAAGAACAGCTACAGATAACCCATCCGTAACTGTCAGAGTCAGGCTTGGCATTACTCATGCGTCGACTTATTTGATCAAAAGTTATATGGTATATAGAGTATATGTATCTTCTGCTCAGCTCATATTAATTGTCATGCAGGGGATTAATCATACGCCATGTTGTCCGCACATCAAAGGCACACTCACAGAGACGGATGCCATGTGGCACTAAGAGCGCAAAACTGTAAGTACTTTAGGCAGCTAAATATAATTAAATATTTAGGGCATAAACACAGGCCGAGAGGAGGAGATGAGACGTTGTTCTCTCTCTCTGGCTCTGGCTCTTAATAATGTTTTAATGCGTTTGACAAAATTCGAGCTGCACACTTGCCGGTGCCAGCGGACAGCGTTCATTAAATGCAGTAAAATCAACAACAAACAACCAAAAACACCACAGGAAACAGTTGCAAAGTTGGGAATAGCGAATTTTATATACCCTAGGAACTGAGTGTTGTATAAATTATTTTTCTCTACCAAGACGGATGATTTTGTTATGTATTTATTCATTATTTCTTTATAAATTAACCCTTTAGCTGAAGAGTTTTTACTTTAGGTAAGTGAAAGCTTAAAATTATGAGAAGAACCAAAATAATATTCCCAATTTATTCATAAAAATATATACAAAAACAGGGTTGAATAGAAATTAGTAATAAAATAAAAATGAAATAATAACTTAACCTATTTAGATCCTGTGATAAAATAAAAATGAAATAATAACTTAACCTATTTAGATCCTGTGATCCTTTAATACCAAGTATCCCCGCATTAATTTGAGGGTATTTCAGCTACGGCAGCAAGGCGAGCTTTAAGTGGCCAAAAGTGCAATGTGATTGAAGTTGGCTGAGGCCAAAGGGGCGGCAGGATTCTGCAGGAGTCAAAGGATAATGCTCTCCATGGCTGCACGAGAGTGGAGAAGTGTGTGCGTGTGTGTGAGAGTGGAAAGTCCAGTGGAACAATGCACACACACACACAGACACATGACAGAAAATTACCTGGAGGAAATTTTATGAGTATCGTGGAACGGCACTTGAAAGTTAAACAGACGCTTCCATGGCCCAAAGGGATTTTCCCCACAGCTGCTGTGGCAGCCAGACTCTGCGGATGTGTGTGTGTGTGGAGTATCTGTGTGCTTGCCTCGTATCCTTGTGCTAATTGTGTATGCAACTTGTTGCATTTGACCGCTCTCCTAGCATCCATGTCCATGTCCTTTCTCTCTCCCTCTCTCTCTGTATCTTCGAGTTACATTGTAAATGTTAGTTTTGTAATTAGAAAATTTTGCTTACCACTGAAACCCAAGGAGAACGTCCGGAGAGTTGGAGAGTGGGGGAAAATTTCCAAGGGGGGGATTTTGGTTAGCAGTTTATGTTGACATTTATTGGCGGCAACTTTTTCTATAAATCAAATGGCAACAAACGGCAGCTCCCCAGAGGAATTGGCATAAAAGGAGGCCAGTACTTAAAGGCATTAAGGTCCGAAGAGGCCTTAAAAAGCTCATCAAGTCCATAAATCAATATGGATTTGCTGTTTGCAAATTGATAAGTAATTAAAAAGCATTTTCAATACGAACTGGTCTTGGTAAATATGTGGAAAACAAGCGGATATAATATTTCATTTTATTTATTTATTTTTTTTTAGCTTCTTTTATGAAATCGAAGCAGTTATTATATACAAATTATTTAAAATTCTGGAATTAGTAAAGTCTAAAAGAAACTATATAAAAAATACATTTAAATCAATTAAAAAATTTAAATAGTCACCATTTAAAGAAATAAAACTAGCAGCTAGACATTGAGATTTTATTTATCCAAGTTTTTAATATTAAAATTATATATTTTTACAGCTGCTTAAAATAACAACATAACATATTGCCTAGAAAACATTTTTTTTTAAATTTTTTTCTATTTCTGCGGTAATTGCTTTTCCATTCACAGCTGCCCTTTCCCTTTTTCGCGGCAAACAGAAAATTCAGAGATGCAGATATGCAGAGGAGATGCAAAATAAAGCGTATCGAAGGTAGTTCCAATTCCACTCGAGGCACACAAAGGCCACAAAGAGGCGATGAGCAGGAGGAGCTGGAGCTGAGGCTGAGGCTGTGGATATACCGGCTCCATGGCCATAATTCATCAACGCGGCCTGACGAGCAGAAGCTGCCTACGTGTGATTGACTGCCGGATTGAGATTGAGGAGGTGCTCGCGGGGACCGAGGAGCGTCCAAAGGTTGAAAGGTGCAACTCAACTCATCGCATCGGATCGCCATTGCCCGGAACCGAGACTGAAACCGAATCCCAGAACCAGACCAGAACTAAAAAAAAAACCGAAAATCCAAGCCTGCAAAAACCAAGCTCAACGAATGTCTTGCTCCCTGTCTATCTCTAGCCATCCCTGTCTGATTTATGCACTTGAAAAAATAAAGCTGATAAATCACAACTCCAAACTGCATATTTCTTTATTTCCATATAATTTTATTAAATAAATTCTGAAAGTATTTTTATTTTTCTCATCGAACCTTGATTTAAAATATATTTAATTCTGATTTTTCTAGTTTTTTTCTCTCAGTGCACAATATCCACAGCTGTACAGCTGTAGCAATTTAACGGAAGTTGCAATTTGCATTTCAACTTGACCAAAAGCTGCGCCCCAATCCGTCGGTCACGTGCGATGCGATGTGATGTGAAATGCAGCAGCAGCAGCAGCAGCAGCAGTCTGTCTCTTTCTTCTCTGACCCCCTCGTCTGCCCCAACTTTTGCCCTCTCCTTTTGCTCCTGCCCCCATGGTCTTCTCTCTGTCTCTCTCTTGCTCTGTCTTTCGCTGGCTGCCGCCTCTGACAGCTGCTGCTGTGTCCGACTGGCGCCATTTGTGATTTGATGCCGACGCGTCGTCGTCGTGTTGGGGCAACTGCAGCAATAACAAAAATTGATACAACAACAACAATAATTACAACAATACCTTCAACAAGAGCTACAACAGTCTCTATAACTTTTACAACAATAACTTCAACAATACCTACCTACAACAACATAATTTACATCAAAATTTGCAACAAAATTTAAAAAAAATATCATTAATTACAACAACATTGACAATAATAATTGCAATAACATTTGCAAAAAGAATTACACCAAAATTATAGTATATATGTATATATGTAGTGCCCACCATGGCGTATGCGTAATAAGTGAATGAAAATGTAATTAGAAAACGTCGCCTAGCAATCTGATTAAAAAAAGAAAATATGTATATAGTAATGCCCTAACAAAAACATAGCTTCTTAGCTAGTAAACCTTTAAAGATATACTTTTAATTAGCAATTTCTGCACTGCTACAAGTTTGATTGATATTTCCAACAGCATCTCATCGCATAGAGATCATTGAGATCGAGTCAGAACTATGGTACTATCGATCGCCCGTTGGTTTTTCAATTTTCCGCTTATGTTCCATGTGATCGTGCTCCAGACACCCCTCCCCCCAATATTCCTCATTTTCTCCCTTTTCCATGGGGGGTTCTAGTATATACATATAATTTTCAGTTGTTAGTTCTGGGCAACGTTTTGCGTAATCCGCTCGACTGGCTACCGTTTTTATGGGCCATTTCGAAGCGTTTTGGCCATTTGTGATTTGTAATTAGAGTTTTGGCCAGCCAGTTAGTCAGTTAAAGGGTACAGGTACAGCCGCATACCCTCCTCCTCCCCCCTTAGCCCCCATAACGATCCCAGTTGATCCCTTTTTTTGTTGTTGTTGTTGTGCAGTTACGCAACAAAGTGCTCGACGACGCCACGGGACACCTCGTAAACGAGGCACTAACAATTGAAAATTCATTAGACGAGCGACCAGACCGGCAGCACCAAGAAATGGAAAATGCTCAAATACACACAATACAAAATATATAAAAGAGGAGAGAAAAAAGTATTAAAAAAAAAAGACTGGCAACTGGCAACTGGCAACTGGGAATCTGCAACCTGCCAAATGGCGCACGCACCGAAAAGCTAATTAGGCAAAACGCTAAACGACGCCAGAAGGCAATGAAAAGAGTGACCCCCAAGGTGGCCACAGGTTAACACCGACGGCTGGGGTTGTCCCTCTTTATCAGCGGTTCCGCCATATGCCGCCGCGTTCGCATAATGGCCAAAACAGGCGAAAAAATAACAACAAAAAAGCAAAAACATAAAAAGAAAACATTAAAAAACCGAACCGAACAAATTACCGGACGATGTTTCTTAGGTCATGTTGCTCTTTAAAAAACCATGAAAACCCAAAGGCAACACACAAGGGTTTACCTTAAGGACTTGAAATAATAGTTACAGCTTAAGAGTAGTTGGAGGATATTTATTTGGGAGTCAAGATATAAATATATTCATGCTGGTCAAGGAAATATGTATTGGAAATAGTTGGGAATATTTTTTAAGATATTTTTAAAGCAATTGAAAAGATTATATATCAGATTTCAAGGCGAAAAGAAAAGATGGGATGACTAGCTTTTAATTTGATTTTTTTTTGCCCTTTAAAACCTACTGTTTTACCACAAATAATTTACAAAAAAAAGTCTTTTAATCTCAAAAATGTATTGAAAGGAATATGAAAAAGGACAATTTGCTCCCAGCTTGAACACCGAAATTACTTGGATATGTTAACTTAAGGGGTTTAGCTTTAGAAAGATATTAATTAAATAAAATAAAATTATAATATCCATAATTAAACTACAAAATAGGGAAACCAATAAAGTAGTTTATATATTTTATTTAAAGACAGAAAAAACTAAGAACGCGTAACAATCTCTAAAACCAAACCGAAATCCAAGTCCCTACTGAACCTGACTCTCGACTTCCGTCTACCAACTCCCTCTTCCCTCCTCCCTTCTCCCTTCTCCCAGTGTCCAGGATGCGATGGAGAGCGTTGAGTAAAGAGGAGGCCAGGCTGTGGGGGGATAGAAAACAAACTTCCAGAAGTTATTCAGCTCGCATAACGATAAACGCCCATCGTTTTATTTTGATTTCGCGCCACTCCGCCCGCTGGCCCCAGTTTTTTCCATTTTTTTCCTTCATTTTTTGTTGTATATTTTTTTGTTTTTTGTTTTTTGAAAGGAAGCTCCTGCCGGGGCTTCAGGTACAAGTATATGGCACTATATATACGTATATAGTTTATATGCTGCTGGGCTTGCCAGATATGAAATTATGTTTATGGCTGCTGCAGCGGCAGCCTCCTCAATGGCTGAAAGTTGCCCTCGAATTTGTGGGGACATGGGAGAGGCAAGAGGGGGCTGGCCAGGAGGAGAGGCATTTGAATTGCACTTCTTCTATCCGCCACAAAATTGCAATTGCTGCAGTTGTTCTTCTCGTTGGCCAGCTTCTTCTTCAACAATTTACGAGGTGTTCATATAGTAAGGGTATACAAGGATTGTTTTTAAGTAGATTTACTATATATATTTTGATTTTAGGAAGTATATTTCAGATTTTTTAGGTGTACAAAATATTTATAAAATTACCAAACAAATATCTCTTAATAAAATGTAAAATCTGCTGATAAATTATCAGTCAGGCGGGGTAAATATTATGATTCTGCTAAAAGTCCTTATGATTATATGGTTTATTAATTGAAATTAAATTTTATTTATTCATTTATATGTTTTATTATTTATATATATATTTATATTATTATTTTTTCAATAATTTCTAATTTAAACTTATTTATTTCTTATTCAAAGTACGGGGTATTTAGGAAGCTTTAACTATATACATATATCTATTTTTTTTGAAGAACACTCCCTACTTACCTTCTTTTTTGTATTTTTTGTAATTTTTTTTTTTGCGGAGCATTCCGGTGTAACCGCAACCGCCGCCGCCCGGACTTTGCTTCGTAATCACGCCGCGTGTGCTGCTCACGTAGCAACGCCGTCGCAACGCAGATTCTGCGGAGGAGCGAAAGAGAGATAGGGAGAGAGGGGGCTGGCCCAAGTCCAGATCCAGGTTGAGTCCAGGTCGTATATCCCTGGCCCAGCGCTACCAGGTCCCAGATCCCAGCTCCCAGCAGCCAGCGACCAGCGACCAGCTCCAGGGTCCAGGTCCAATCCAGGCTTTGCCAGGAGACCGGGCACGTTGCCAGTTTTTAGCTCAGTTCGCTGTCTGCATTTTAGTTGACTGTTTCTATACCCTAAACTGCATATACTTTATCCTAAATAAGTTGTAAAAAAAATATCCTAAAAGAGTTATAAAAATATATATAAAGTTGCTACCATTTTTGAGTTTGAAAATGTTTGTTTTTTAATCGTAAAAAATGTTTAAAAAGTATATATTTCAACAAGCTACAAAAATGTAGATTTAGCATTGTTAACAAATTGAAATGAATATATATTTTAAGCCATTAAATTTAAATAAATTTATATTCCAATAAATAAATATATTTTTTAAGAAAATCAGCTTGAAAATATTAATTTTTGGTTGCCTAGATTCCTAAGATTTCGTTGCAGAGTATTTACCATTTGATCAATTTTGTTAATATTATCCTGCTGGCTTTATTTTATGGTTTTGTTTTACCTTCACTTCAATGAGGACATTCAGTGCACGTTGAGTTCAGTTCGGTCAGTTCGGATCGCTTTCGGTTGAAGTTGCAGCAAGTTGCAGAAAGTTGCGGCAAGTTGCTGCCGCTGTTGTTGCTGTTGTGACTATCATTATATCTGCGAGATTACCAATTATTTGTTGTAGTTGTTGCTCCGCTCGCCGCTTCGTTTTCAACTTATTTTTTATAATTCACGTTAATTTTTCTTTTTAAAGCGAAATTGCAACGGCAGCAGAAGCACAAGCAGGAGCAGGAGCAGGCCGAGATCCAGGTCCTCAGAGCAAGCAACTCCTGGTCGTTGTCTCGATTATGTCAGTGGCTCTCGCTCAGAGTCGCCTCCCCTTCGATGTTGCTTACCAGATCCGCTGCAAAAACAACAACAAAATAAGGAAAACATGAGCACCGTACACGATCCATTCATTCATATATTATGCGATGAGCATGCAGAATGCTGAGCAAGTCCAGCGCCATTTGCTTAAATCGATCAATTTGGCCTGTCCAAGGATCAGCATTAACTAAAGCGTTGCAAGCGTTGCATTTCCTACAACATATCGGTTTAATATTGCATTTATTGGTTACGAAAGATGCGACTTTAAGGAGTTATACATATGCATTAAAAGGGATTATAACTTGGGCCCTAGAAAGGGGATAATTTTTACTGCAACTAGCAAATAGTTTAGTGTTCTTTTTCATTTCACACAATTTAAATGCTTAACAAAACCACTGCTAGTCTCGCTTTTCTATAGCCAAAATCAATCAGCTTCGGGAGTCCTGGCCAAAAGGAGCGGAGGGACTGGCGGACGTGCAAACCTCGTCAAACGTAAATGATTGCAATAATTTCGAGCGTGTTTACTTTTTCCTATAAAATATTTGCATATCCTCATATCCGCTGGCCATGTCGATTATATACATTATTTATTATGCCAACTACACAGACGGCGGGCAGAAACCTATCCATATTTTCAACCATTTTAATTTGTCCTTTTTTTCCCCTGTCTTCGGTTCAACTGCATCGTGTTGATGGGCAAAAGTATATTTTGTCATTACCGCCATATGAAAAAAATATATAAAAATAAACAAAAAACAGAGGAAGGGACAAAAAAGTCGGTGTGTATGTGAAAATATTTGAATTAACGACAACTGGCGACAATGGCAACTCGTTGTTGCTGATGGTGACGACAACAACAACCACAATTATTATAGTAATAATAAAAAAATTACAAAAAAAAAAGGAAAAAAACAAAAAAGGGAGAGCAGAAAAAATACATTGGCAAACAAAAACATATTTATGCATGTTACATGTTTTTGCCGTGTTTTCGCAATGCAACTTTTTCCGTTAGTCGTTTTTATGTTTGTTGTATCCTAGAATTTGTTTAATAATTTAAGGGGTAAAGTATCTCGAATTTAGATGAAGAACAAATGATTAAAAAATCATTTCAAAATAAATAAATACATTTTCTTCAATCAATGTCATTAAAAAGGAAAGAAACTTCAATAAAATTTTCAATTTAAAAGTGAATCTTTATGATTAACTAACTAAAATAAATTTTATACTTGAATTTGAGCTGTAAATACAAATTTAAACTAAAGTCCTCTTTAGTTAATATTTTACTTAATTTTTCCTCTTTTAATTATACACAGTAAACTTGATGCTTATAAAGCCCAATCTATGGCATTTACAATCTTACATTTTCCTCTTTTATTTATATTAATTTTTTCCATTTTAGCCTGCTGCTGTGTGTTGGCTCAACCATTGCACATTTACAATAACAATAATAATAATTTTACGCTGCACGTGGCTCAGTAAATATTTGGATTTTTAAGCATATGCATATATGAGCATTGCATTTATTTCCAGTATTGCTGTTTGCAATTCTTTATATGTATATATCTTTTTTTTAAATATATTTTTCTGTAAAGGAATTCAAAAAATTTAATAGGGGATCTTTGGATAAATAGTAAGATATTGTATAAGAAATATTAAATTTTTATTGTTTAACTTTTAAAATGTATTTCTTTGCAGATAATATTCAGCTATAAACTAGAAAAAAAAACATCACTAAAATGTTATTCTTCTTATTTCATTTTCTTATTTTAATTCCTGATAAATTCCCCTTGACTAAATCCATTTAAACAAATCGTTTTCGGCTACTATTTACCGCTTGACTGATGATTATGCTGTTCAGAGCGAATAAAAAATATATAAATATATGCTAGAGAAGGGGCTATGTATCCCTTCAACAAGCAAAATATGTAAATGAAATATGTAAAGCACAAACTTATATATGTATATATACATATATTCATTGAGAACATATTGTCAGTGTGCTCGAGCGCTCGGGATTAAATTGTAATTACTTTATTACTTAATAACAAAACCATTCATGCTGCTAAAGTTATTAAGCGTTATATATATTTTTTTTTCTGGTTTTGTTTTTGTCTTTGTTGCCTTTTGCTACTTTACTTTAATTTCAATATGATTTTTCATATTTAAATTATACATGAAGCGTGAATTGCGACGGCAATTCAATTTCGGTTTCGATTCTATTGATGCCATAATAGAGGGAATTATATATACTATTTCTGATAAGCATATTTAAGGGAATTTCTTGTATTATTCCCAAATTATTGTTAACAAAATTTCCATCAAAATGCCTCACTTGCATTAGTTGTCAATTAGCTTCTAGCGATAATCATTGTAAAAACTATTCTGACATAATGGATACAATTAACTGACTGGCCGATCGATCAAGAGCGTTTTCATAAATTACACGCCTAAAACCGAAATCGAAAACAACCACTGGTAAAAGCCAAAAACAACTGGCCAGTAAGTGGAGGCCATTTAAAATGCAATAATTTATGAGATTTATGACTTTTGCATTTTAATTGAATAGATTTCGATAGGCTGTGGCACCGGTGGGCGTTAACAGGCCAAACAGCAATGGGGCGTGGCAATTATGTATATATATAAGTCTGACATAGAGTGGGCACTCCAGGGGTTTCCATTTAGAAAGCTGTAAGCCTTTTTTTAATTTTATAAAAAAATTTATATAGCCTTTAGAAGCATTTTCTAGATATTTATGCTCAAATTTAAATATAAAATTTAATTATAAAATTATTAATAATAATAAATAATATTAATAGAATAATATCATTGAACGATTGGAAATATATTTTAAAGTTCTTCATAGTTTTCTTCAACTTTTCCTTAGGGTTAAGTTAAGGCTTTCTTAGGTTTTAACTATCCAGCATTCACTGTACTTACACACTCTCAGCCTTAACTATACACACACACACACACACAGGTATATAGTATGTTTATATATATTTATGACATTGTGCCGGGGTACTGCAATCAGTTAATGGAATCTAATAAACGTGCGCGTATCTTTCGGATGCATCTAATCGCTGCGGCACGCGAGCGATGCCAAGATGCGGCCATAGGGGGACGGGATCTTAATTGGGGGGAACGGACCCTCAAGCCCAGGAAAGGGGTAACTGCGGTGCCAGCGATACCTGCTTGCTACTGGCCATATACCAAGGTTAAACTGCTACTGTACCCTGTAATTAAATGCCAAAAAGGGTAAAACAGAAACGAAAACAACAAAAATTGAGTAAAAAAACAGAAGCCAACTGCCAACTGGCCAGTGGCCAGTGGCCAGAGGGGGGCGTGGCCAGTGTGAAATATGTCAAATCTGAAGAAATACGCTTCTATATGAACGAAAGATGATTTATACGAAAGATGGCAACAATCCGCGGTAAATGCAAGTCATTAATCACAAGTTCTCAAGGGGAATCTTATGAACTTTTATGGCTAACGAGAAAATAAATTAACAAATAAATAGTAATATAATAATAATAATTTTTTGATATAAAGGAAAGTCAAGGGATAGTCTGAAATAATTTTTAAGTAATCACTGAGAGCTAGAAGATAATTTTTGAAATTTTTCTTTATTTCTTGATAAATAGTTTGAGCACTTATAAAACTTGATTAAAAAAAATTGTTTATTAATTTTAGAAATATATAAATAAAATAATAAATGCTTACAGAATATTATATTAAGCAAATTTCCTGAACACTTTACATTTTCTTATTGAAAAAAAACGGACGTTCTTGAAGCCTCTTCTTGTTATAATTTTTATAATTTTTTTTTCTTCAAAAAAACAGATTCCTGTCACCCGTTTTTTAGGATGCTGTCAAATTAGTTATGTTGTGGCACATAATTAGGCCAAAAAAATGGAAAGGTGGAGAAAGGAAATTCAATTTTCCCCAAAAGACAAAAACAAAAAATGTGAATATACAAATGAGGTTTTCTTGGTGGCTTCAAAAAATGTTGTCTGCGAGTCTCGGAGGTGACTTGACTTTTGGTTTAAATTTGATGTTGATGAGTTTTTCCGCTTCATTTTCCCGGGGTCTCATATCTGTGGCATTTCCCATTTTCCGACGCTGCTTCTGTCGTTTGAAGTGTCAGTTTAGTTTCGTGTCCGTGTCACTCAGTTCACTTCGCTTCTATATATTTTTCTTTCTCTTTTTCCTTTTTTTTTGCCTTGCTATTTTTACTTGGAGGGGCTAGGGGGCAGGGACGGGGTTGGCAATTGGGGATTGGGGATTGCGATCTGAAATACACACAAATCAACAAGCAAACAAACAGGGTGGCAGACCAACTATGGTCGTGGCATAACCGCTGACACTCCAACTCCCGACCAACCAGGCCAACACAGGGCCAAAAATCCACCAAACTAACTAACTGTCTGGCACACAGTAACAAAAAATATGTGGAAAAGTTTGACAAAGCCTCTAAAACAAAAAACAAAAATTTAACCGGTGAAAATGCAGATGTTGCTAAGCCAATGTTGCTAGAAACATGTTGTGCAACACCTAACAATGCTGGTTAACGGCTATGCCTTTTAATAAAATATTATTTATAAATTTTACAAATTCGCCAACTAGAAAAAATACTAAATAAATAATATAAATAATTTTATATTAACTTATAACAATTTCATATAATTTTAGAGCACATTTAATGCTTTTTTCTTACTAAAAAATAAATCTGAGAGATCTAATGAATTTTTTGGTTTCAAAAATGTATTTTAGCTATGTTGAAAATATTAAACAATTTAATTTGATTAGCTTTTATTATATATTTTCTATATAAAGGCTCCAAACTTGTACAATTTTGTTCTAGGTTTTTGTATTTTCTGCTGGCCTTTTCCCCTGCTACCTGCACACCTTCGACTATCAGGGCCCATCATTCCGCTTTTGGTCCTGTCTGTCTGACATTTGTTTGCCCGGCTGTCCATCTTTTTGTCACGAGCTTTGGCTGACACGCCCACAATGTCGCGAAATTGGTTTCAGCGTTGCGAATTGCGCACCCTGTACAGTGGGCTCAATTGCGACCTTTGAGAACCAAAAAATGCAATTAAAAATAGGATAACCATATGCTCATATTATGTGAATATATTGGGATAATCATGTGGGAGTTTACAAGCAACTTTGGCTCTTATTTGAGCTGAAAGTAAAAATGAACCTAATTTTTTAGAAAAATTGAATCGTTTAGATAACATTTTGTTTATGAAGAGTGTAGTTTTTGATAAAGCTTGAAAGTGCATTTTAAACAAAGTTAAAGGAGCCTTACAAAGTATAAAACATGCCTTCCATTTCACAGGTTTTCCAATTTATCCCAAATTTTTAGCCACGGTCCTTGGCTTTATTCGGGTTTCTTCTTTTTCTTGTTGCCTTGTTAATTAGCCTTGGCAACGTGGCGGCAGCGGCAGAATTAAAAATAGAAGACAACAAAAAATCTATTCCCATTTTACTGTATATGTATATATATATATTTTTTTTTTTGCCTCTCGTTACCCGCATTTGCTTTGTAAACTTTAAGATGCAAGCAACGCGATAAAACCCTGAAGGAGGCAACATCATCGTCATCGTCATCATTGTGCTCATCATCAACATGCAACAACAATTTACAAGCGTGACAACACCAACAACAACAACAAAAGGGGCAGGATCAAAATGGTTAGGGGTCAGGTCACCCCGGCTTATCGAGGAAGAGACCATCTCAATGACTTACTTAATCACATAGGGCAAATCTGGTTACAGGATATCCGTCCAAACGCAAGGACCTCAGGAAAATGGGCAAAGCGAGGAGTTAGGAATGGGGGGAGGTAAGGTTAAATGCACTGCAAATAAATAATAAATAGTATAATTATTATTAAATATTTTTATTTAATATTACAAATGAAACTATCTATAGATAGTACTCAACCTGGGTTTTCTTCATTTTAGATTTATAATATTAATAAAAATTATTATTATTATTATAAAAAATAATAAGTTAACATTAAAATGAAAAAAAAGTTAAATGCAGCTTTTAAAAGCATATTAAGAGTTATATTTTTGTGTTTAACCATTTCCCTTCACATAAAAAAGGATTTTTTTAAGTATATGATGTTTGTGAGTGTGTGTGTGAGTGTGAGCAGCGGTGTGGCAGGGAGGAGAGGGGGCGGCACACAAATTGAAGCTCATCTACTTAACGCGCTTGCTCGCGGCTGGAAACATCGTCGAGCTGTCGTCGTAGTTGTCGTTGTCGTTGTCCTGCCGCTTATATCCTGCGGCAAAACAGTCGCCGCCCTCACACCTCTCTCGCCACATATATACATATACATACATATATACCTTTTGGGTGTGCGTGCGGCGGGTCTAAGGATAATCTTTGGCATAATTATTACAATGTCACCATGTTTCGCCTGTTGTCCTGCCACCGCCGCCGCCTGTTGTCCTGCCTGGGCTCTCTGTGGCAATTTTTCTGCTCGTCGTCATCGTCTCATTTATTGCTTGCGGTGTTTGGCACGTTCCCTTGTGGTTTACAGCGTGAAATAAGATTTTCCTCCGGCTTCGGCACTGGTTCCTCCTTCACCACCTCCTCATTCTCGTCCTCGTCGTCTGCGGCGTCTCTCGTCCCCAGGTCCTTTATTATGATTACTTGTGCTCGTGTGCGTGGCCATCGCCATTTCGGTTGCCATGGTCAGCAGCGGCAGTGGCAGCCATCTAAGCCCCAATCCTGCGACCCCAGCCCAACCCCCCAGGCAGGATAACAGCCCGCCCACAATGGGCGGTGACCTGTGACATCGCCAGGAGACAGAAACAGACACAGACACAGACACGGGCAAACAGGCGCCGAAACAGGAGCTAAAGGAGCAGCACAAGTGCACTGTGCCAAAAGGAGACCAAGTTTAAACTATTTTTAATATACAAATTGAGATTTCGGAAGTCTTTTAGTTCCTTGAAAATATTTTTTAATTAAATTAAACTTATTTTTCAGGAGATTTTTGTTGTTTTTCTTTAAATATTTATCGTATTTTCATGCCATAATAATTAATTAAATTTATTTACTCAATTTAATTTACATTTAAATAATAATTAAAACCAATCTTTGGGATTATAGAAAATATTATTCCCCTAAATTTTGCTCAGTACCCGAGGGGGGACAGTTGCCAGTAGCCAAGTGGGTGTTGGGGGCCGGAGGTCCTTTGGCTGCGCTCCTCCTTGTCGCTCCTCCAGATGGTTGACACTTGCGTCCGTCAGACGTCGACACTTGACACTTGACACACACGACACGCAAACACACAGTCGCACACCCGGACACAGCTCCACCCCTTAGGCTCCCTTCAGTGTCCTGTCCTGCGTGGCTTCGTCCTTGTCTAACTTGCTGGCAGTCTCAAGTGCTTCCCCTCGTCTTGCTCTTGCTGGCATCAGTGTCTTGAGGGATACACCTCCGAATCGCAGGACTAAGGAGCCAAGAGGCAGGACCTCTACCACCTCGCTCGCTCCTTCCCCGGGCGAAGGTCCTAGCTCCAGGCAGATTAGCCGGCTTCGCCATATGGAATATTCCAAATGTGATTAACTTTTCAGATCCCTGAGATTTTAGGTCCTCGATGCACTGACTGTGGCAGAGATTTCCATTCGATTTCAATGCAAAGATAACATTTAACATTTAAGGTCAAAGGTTGCGAGCGAATTCTAATTTAAGGGGCTTCCTTTGGAGAGTAGTTTTGATTGCAAATAAGGATATTTTTTGTGTTTATTTATTGGGATTAATTTATGCATTTATTTATGTTTTGATTAAAAGGGGAAAATGTCTAGCTTAAGATTGGCTCTATAAAAGATCATTCCTGAAAAGATTCTTAGGTTACAAAATGTTTTTATCTTAGCCTGAAAAAAATATTATAAACAAAATAAAAATTAAAGAAATAAAATGATAAATAAATACCCTAATAAATAGTAAAAAACCCTCAAACTCACAACATTTAATTATAAATAAAAGAAATGACATAGACACAAAAAAAGGTTAATATAAATCTTCAAAGGATTGCTGGCCTCAAAAGTCACCTTCGAAGGGGGTTTCCTCACACCTGACCCACAGAAAAAATATAGTAGTACATATAAAAGAAGAGAAGTCCATTGAAAGTCGAGAAAAGTGGGAAAATCTCCTAGCCAAAGGGAATTATGGGCGAAAACAAAAGGCTCACCAAGCACCCAACATGCGCGATGGCAGAAGCCAAAGCCGCCGATGAAGTGCGGCAAAACTGAAACCGATATATAGATATAGATGCATATACATATATATATATATATATATATTTACATTTGGCAGGGGAGTTTGGATTTGAAACTGGCACAAAGGGGAAGAGGAAGGTGGACGAGTGGCGAGTGGATTTAATAGCAAAGCCGACAGCTTAGTGTGAGGTCCAGCTGGCGAGATGCACTTTGTATCCGCATCTGAGAATGCATGTGAATGGGCGGCAGCATCTACCTGTGCCTGTGTAGGAACAGCAGGGCCCAGTGTTTTAGTGGTTTTACTTACCAGAAGTTATATATTTTTAAGATTTATAAATTAAATGCAGGATTTATTAAATTAAACAGGGAAAAACCTAGCCTACCTAAAAATTCTATTTTTTTTTTGGCTTAACTTCTGATGTGTCCTGCGCTGTGTTTCATTCAAGTGTCAACGGCAGGCCGTTGTCCCTTTGGCTGCTGCCCGATCATTGTGGCCTCGCAGAAGCCTTTCCGTTGATCCCTCGGAAGCGGAGGCTGCCTCATCTCATCATCATTTGTCAGGTCGTGTCCCGCGCGCGAAAGTGTCGCGTTCCAGTGGCATTAACGGCCGCAAAGATGTCGTCGGCTGCAGAGCCACTGCCCGTCAGTTTGTCACTTTGTCAGTCTGTCAGTCTGTCCTGCGATGGTTATCTTAAATCACAACTGCTGCCGCCGCCCTCGCTTTCATTATATTTAACGGCAGATCTGGGCTCGCACTCTTAAAGTCGGCCCACCTGGACTTTCCCCTTTTGCATTTTCATATTTGTATCTTTTTTTGTTGCTCAATCTGGCTGACTAATTGTTGGCAATTTGTTTGCACACCCAGAAAGCCAGAATGTTTTTAGAGAATATTTATGGAATTATTTACTTATTTCGAGCAGAAAGTGAAGAAACCTTTGGAAGATTAAACAAATAAATTGTTTTAAAAGCATGACAAAAAATAGTTTCATATTTAGACACAAAATTTTAATTATTTCATAGATTTATATATATGAGTAATATTTTTTTAACAGTTCATAAAAAGCATAAAAATATTAAATTAGAAAAATCAAAGTTGTTAAGCAAGTTACCACTTTTCCAACATTTTTTACTCTACATTTAAATAAAGTAATTTATCATTATCCTTTTTAAATATTAATTTTTTAATAGTAATCATTTAAAATCATTTTAACAACTTATTTTAATATAGAATAAAATTTTAATTTATATTCTTAAAGCCTGCAATTTATTCATTTTGGTTGCCAATAGTTCTTTTCATCCGTTTCCGGGATTTTGTCGCCGGCACTGATGTTTGCTTTGTTTTTTGGTTTTTTGTCAATAATTTTACCTATTTCTTTTCTACCTTTGCATTTAATTGAAAATTGCATTTTGATAATTTCCTGTATGCGAAATGGACAAAAGCCTGAAAGCGAGCTTCCCCAAAAACTGCAGTTGACAGTTTAGTGTGCGCGTAAAAATTCAACAGAAGAGGGGATGAGAGGGGGGTAGATGCAGTCAAAAATAAATAAACAAATAATATAAAATATGCACATCAAATGCATTTCATGACAGAATTGAAAAAGTGATTAAATGGCTTGAAGGGGGCAACGATTGTAGAATGCTCTTCTGGGCTAGAAAAACTATTGAAATTTGGGATTTTATACATTTGTTTTTTGATGGAATTTTTTATAAAATTAAAGAAATTAATTAAATTATTAAAAATCTCAGGGTATAGTTAGATATTTTCTAGGCAAAGGCTTTCCTGATTTAATTATTTATTTTCTACCCACCTAAAATGACTCCATTTCTGTTTTTCTTTAAGGAATATTATATTTAATTATTGGAATATATATAAAATGAAATATATAGTATACCCGAAACACTCGTTTCAAACACCAATCAGTAGCTGACCTCGGGGGACAGTGGAAATATGCTTAACAAGGCTGCAGTCAGTCAATGCTTCTGTTTCGTCAGTTTGCCAGTTTGACGGCCTGTCACTTTTCGATTTCGTTTATTTATTTCTCTCTTTTTTTCCGTAATTTCTCCACACTACAACAGCCGCCAAATTGTCGCCGATAACCCAGAGAACATTTTCGAAATATTTTCTACACATTTTCCAATCAATTTTCCCTCACATTTCCCATCTAACTAGAAGAGATTTCAGGCTCACAAAAAGTCTGTTGTGTGGGGAAAACCTATATCTATTCCCCGGATGTGTGTGTGTGTGCGTCCATGAAGATTTCCATCATCCACACACACACACACATGTACTATTTGCATTTGTATACACATATATTTTTTTTTACAAAATTATAAATAAAATATTTGCATTTTTATTGAAAATTAAAATAATTTCTGCGTGTGCTCTGCCTTTGAAGCACAAATACATAGCGACAGGCAAATATGTAATGGAATTTCATTGGAAAAATATAGAAAACACAACAAGAAAACAAGAAAAACTGATAAATATAAATATTTAAAGTGCACAAATGTGTGTTTCATGGATATTACAGGAAATGGAAAATAAATGATTAAAATGAAAAAGGAGAGGAATTCAGGAAGCAACATATGTTTTTTTAGACTTAAATCTGTAGCTTGATATATGAAAAATGCTTAAATTAATAAGAACAATTTATTAATGGCATATTTTTATGGTAAAAAGTTGTATAAACTTTCGTTTCTTCTTGGAAAAAACTTGCTAGAGAAGTTCTTTAACTCACCTTTGAGCTAGAAATGAATTTAAACTTGTGATTTAATTTTTTTATATTTAAAAATGCACAAAATAAGTAAGAATTCTTAATTCGTCATACACTTTGACGAGCTTTCCTCCTTTGGTCATTCGGTTCCATCAACACATCCGCACGAAGCCCTCAGCTCTCACAGCAGGAAATCGAAGAAGGGCAAAGGAATGAATATATATATATATATCCAAGCGATTAATTTTGTTTAAATGCAAATATATGAATAACGAACAGTCTGCCAAGGCTATGAAGCAACTGACAGATGCACAAACGATGCGATGCGATCCTATACGAGATCCTGATTCCCGATTCCTGATTCCTGCTTCCTCACGCCTGTCGCTTTTGATAAATTTGATGGTTTTTGTTTGGAGCGTCTGAAAAATAACTTGTTGTGATAATTTCGCTGGCGAATTTGTTGCGCAAATATCAAAATAAAATTAATTTCGCTTTTGACCCTTCTTTTTTTTGTTTTGTCCACCGGGTCGGGGTCCAAAGGGAACCCATCGCGAAACCCTTTTATGAATGAAATCGCGGGGTCCATCTTCATCTTTATCTTGCTGCTGCACCGGAAATTGAAATTTTAAAAGTTTTGACGTTTGCCCAGCTTTTTCTCTGTTTCTCTTATTTATGCAAGCAAATAAGCCAGAAATGCGCAGGGAAATACCATAAATGTGAGCAGCAGCACCAGTCGGACACGAGCCAGTCCGGTTACCAAAAGGAAGAAGACAAAAATAACAACAAAATATGGCTAAAACGAAATTAACAAAATATTAATTGGCTGACTGGCCAATGTCGGTCGGTGTCTGATGCGTTGATTCCATGCCATCGCTTGGCATTTCTCATTTCTGTCTGCAGCTTTGAAAAATTTGAAAACGTTTTCCGTTTCCGCTTGACGAACGCCTCCTCCTCATAGGCTTTTAGTTTTGCTTGATTTGCATAGATAGAAATTTATTTGGGGGAAATTAACAAATGCTTTAAGCGATTAATGGGGTTTAATCTGTCGTTGATTTGTTTATTTATATTTAAAAAAATATATGCTTAAAAATATATTAATTTATATGCAATATCAAAGTTATTTTGAAATATTTTTGCAAACCCAAAACTCACACATTGATCAAAGATTAACTGCAATTTCCTACCTAAAAAACAAAAAAGCCAAATAAATGCATCGATATGGTGTAAGCTAATTCCAGTTCATTTGCGACAAAGAATGAACATGTAGCTTCTCTGGACCCCCTTTAACCCATGATATCCCACCCACACGAGCTAGACAAAAGGCAAAACAAAAAGAGGCCTGGGATGGCAGAGAAAAGCGCTCCCACTCGATGACTGGCAAACCGATTTGGACGCCCACGAGTGTTAGTAAAGTGAAGGCTCTTTTAAGAAATGTTACCAAACGATAAACATAAATCCTTATATTATAAGGATACGTTGATATTTTAAAAATGACATATTAATATTTGATTTTGAATTTCTCAGAAAGTATTGGAAATAGCAACATAATTTCTTTTTTATCTTATGAATTAGGAAAATGTCCTTTACTTTCATATTTTTATTAAATTTTAATTTAAATATTTAATTTTTTATAAATATTTTAGAAAATCTAGATTATTCTTTATGGGGCTGTATTCACTGTAGGCTCACACAAATGCGGCTCATTCATAGCCGAGCAGTCGATGACTCTGACTCTGATCCATTCATACTCAACGCTGCAACTCATTGGGGACGCCATGCGATACCCAATCCCGAAAACCAATGTACCATGATCTTATGGGAGCAGTCGAGCCTCGAACTGAGTCACTAGAAACTGCTTTCCCGAATAGGAAAGGAACAATAATATATTTATATATATTTCTGATATATTTATATACATATATTTACCAACAAATTATTAAGTCAGATCCAGAAGATTTAGCTTCCAGCAGGAATCTGTTGTCGTCAGACATATTTCCATGCTATCCTATCATTCAGAATGATTATCTTTTGTGAACTTGGGTTTAGCTTTGGCACTAACTTTATGGCTGTAAGGTGAGGGCTACGGGGCAGGGGGCAGCGACTCCTTCGCACCCGCCCGGCGACAAAGATAAACAAAATGGCGCTCAGGCAGAGCCATTGGCTAAGTTATGGCAGTGCCCATTCCCATTCGGAGGGCAGGAAAAAGGCAAAATGCGAATGCAAATGCATTCCGGGGAAGGGGCGGAATAAGAGGGGATTCCCCCCTTTGGTGCGTCTGCAACTGACATGATATACGCTTTGATGTCTCGTTTTTTTGATAAAGTACTCAATCTATAAACGCCAAGAGCAAAAAACCGAGAGCCGCCGACTCCGGGACCGGGGTCAATGCAAAAATATGATATGGAATTGCCTGGCATGGCCCTGGATTCGGATTGGGATTGGGATTGGGTTTGGGTATGGGTATGGGTATGGGTTTGGGTTTGGGCTTGGGCTTGGGATTGCTATTGGGATTGGGACTGGGATTGGTCCACTAAAAAAGAGACAACGCGGCCGGGCACAAAGACGCAAGAGCAACACAACACAAAAAAGAGTACAAAAAGTACAGAAAAAATGAAAACCAGAGCGGAACCGAAATCAAAATCAGAAAAACAAGGCGCAAAATAAAGAAAAAATGGCGAGCCAGCAGCAACGCTTTAAAGGTAAACACTCCAGGTCCAGGGATACTGGGACACTGGACACTGGACACTGAGCATTGGCCACGGCTTTTGGCTAATTCGCGCTGCTCCACACTCAGCACTCAGGGAAGGAATGGCGGGGAGAGATAAGTAGCCGATCCTGGTATACCCTAACCGATTTACATTTGACCTGGAGACCTATTTCGATACTGTACTCATAATATTTGCCATGAAAGTATATATAAAGATTTAATTTCTTACTTTGTGATGTATGACTTAAAAGTAATCAAATTTGTTTTATCAATCAAACTAATAAAAAACAAAAATAACAGACAAATAAATTTAATAAATAATTTTTTAATATTTCTCTCAAAAATATATTAAAAAATTGATTGATATTTTTATATAGATATTATTTAATTTTGCGTTTTATATACACTCCTAATTTTGAACAAATTGTGGGAAAATATCCTTTATCTATATCGATTTCTTAGCTATTTTCCTATCAATTAGCTATTTTCCTTACAATTCAAAATTTATATATTAAACCCCACAAAATCGAATAATACGAAGCAGAAATTGCTATGCTGGAAAGGATCAGGCATATTACCCACATTATTAAAGGGTAGCAAAGAGCTGAAATGTCATTCATAAATCATACGCAACGATGTTGCCGCATTGGACTACGTTGCCATTGCTCTACGCTCCCTTTGCGTTTTTTAACCATTTTTTCTTGCCATTTTTCCCTGCGCTTTTTGCCGTTGCTTCCCCCAGTGTCGGTGTCCGTGTCCGTGTCCGTTGGTCTCGGAGAGTGAGTGCTGTGCGCTTTAAATCGATTCGCAAGCAAATTAAAACATTTCAAGATTTATACGCACAACTGTCAAAAATGTTCAAGTTCGTTTATCAGCGTGTCCTTATCGCTCCCCCGGGCACAGTCCTTAATATTCCTTAAATTTGCATTTTGCATTTCGAAAGGCAACTTCCGGCATTCGCTTGAAGCACACAAACATATATACAAATAAATGTCTGTCTGCAGTCCAGTTAAAGCTTGGATATACTATTAACAATTTCCACATTTATTTTACTTGTTCTACATACATATAGTACATATGTATGTATATACCGATCATATTCAGTGCTTGTCTTACTAGGCTTCGTCCATAAAGAGGGCTTGAATCTCGGCTTTGGGGCTTCGTTTTCGGCTTCGGTCTTATTCTGGCTCGGATTCAGACTCCGATTTGATGACTATCACTGCCTCCCATGCAGTTTTCTCAGGTGGAAGCAAAGGTGGCTTCGATTTGGGTTATGAACGGGGCAAGGACAGCGGCCTGCAGCGTC
Organism: Drosophila mayri; assembly: GCA_008042485.1. NCBI lineage: Eukaryota > Metazoa > Arthropoda > Insecta > Diptera > Drosophilidae > Drosophila > Drosophila mayri. The sequence goes on along the minus strand of VNJN01005014.1, from coordinate 3,607 downwards.
TCCGGCAGGGACTCTTTAGGCATAGACAGCATCCTATTCTTTATGGGTGCGCTGTACCTTAAAGACCTAGAAAACACACTCTTTTTATATAAATACATATAAATATAAATTTAAATTTATTTTAAACGTTATGTTTGCTGTTTTTTAAACATTTTTCCATAATTTTTTAAATTTCTTTTTGAATTCGCTTTAAAATATTCTTTTAAATAATTAAAAATAAAGCTGACTAATATTAAACTTAAACCGGCCTTCCCCTCCCTTTGTCACCTGGTATTTTTGTTATTGTTTTGGCTGATGTACCAAATGGATTTTCTACCCGCTGACTGAACTAAAAGAACTCAAGAACTAAATAGTTGTTGTATTGGCTGAATTATTTTATTGAAACAGGTGTGTGTCTTGGCTAAGGCCTTTATTTGTCGGATGTACTAAATGGATTTTCTACCCGCTAACTGAGCTAAAGATACTGAAGAACTAAATAGTTGTTGCATTGGCTGAATTAACAAACGGTTGGAACAGGTGTGTGTCTTGGCTAGGGCATTTATGTTTTAAAATGTTCTTTTTTAATTCGCTTCAAAATATGCTTTTAAATAATTCAAAATAAAGCTGACTAGTATTAAACTTAAACCGGTTTTCCCCTCCCTTTGTCGCCTGGTGTTTTTGTTATTGTTTTCAAAGTTTGTTAGTTGGTGCGCGCCGCTCAAAGAAGTTGGTTGTTGATTTAAAACCCTAACACTCAAGAAATCAGCTATGGGAAGCAACAAGTGAATAAATTATGCCAATTGGTCTTAGAAGAAAATGGTAAAAAAGTAAATTAGAACAGGAGAAATCGGGGAAATGATTACTATACATTTTTTCTCACTTTAAATTGGTATAAATTTGAAGAACTTTCAAAATTCATAAAGATTTAAATATTTTACTTTATTTTATTTTATATATTATATGGTATTTGCTTATTTATTATATTTATTAATTAATTTGATTTATTTACCTAGTGTTATTATTTATTTACCTATTTAATTCAGATATTCTTTTATTTATTTAATTTGAAGTACATTTAATCATACAAACCTATACTTTAGGGATTTATCTGCCTATATTCTTATATTATTCATATTTATATTATAATATTTCGTATTTATATATACATATATATATATATATATATATATATATATATATATATATATTATATATATATATATATGTACATATATATGTATATAATCAACAGGCAGGACCTTGTTTGTAAAGTATATAACTTTAGGGACTCCAGCTCCTTAGGTTAACAAGATCTTCAGCAATTATGCTGGGCTTGGCCTGAATTTGGGACTAACTGTTTGGCCGGAACACAACTCCCCGAGAAGATGAAGAAATGAAATGGCCAAGATGATGAACGAAAGACGTTGGGAAAGAGCCACATCGTTGTCTTCATCGTCATCGTCATCAAGCGGACATTAGGCTTGGTCTATTAAACGTGGCCAAGAACATGTGATGTGGGCTGGGGGTAATTAAAGAGACAACATCAGCAGCAGAATGCTGCCGTAGATCTTTTATTTATGACTTGACCATTCACCCAGGCTCAGACTCAGACTCAGACTAAGGCTGGGATTTAGCCACAGCTGCAGTCTCAGCTTCAGCTTCAGCTTCTGCTTCTAGAGGCCTGGCCAAAAGTGTTTTGCAGTGGCTTCTGCTGATGACCAAGAAATTCATAAACAACAGCTTAAATCAAGTTTGCCAACGGCAGCAGGAGTAGATACCCGGAGTAGTCGTAGCATCCACAGTTGATGTAGGCACAATCAAGATGTTGGCGAGGAAAATTCTTGCCTGCCTTGTGGCTTTACCATCGAGTTCGAGTTGGGCTCTCGGCCAGCAGAGCTTGGATGTCTTTTACAGGTAGTAATAGGGGCTATATGATCTTTTTTTTAAATATTTTAAAAATATTTCTGAAATATTTCTGAAATATTTTAATATATTTTCTAACTAACTTTCTCTAATTTTTCTTGGCCAAAAATCGAAAGATCCTGTCTAGGGTATCTACAAATTCGTGGCCAACTTTGGTAGCTGCCATTTCTTGTTTTGTTTTCATTTTCGTTATTTATTTTTATCTGCATTTTTCTTTTGGCCACAACGAAACGAGTTTTCCAACATTATAAAGTTTAAAGTTTTTCCTACTCTCTGGCTGCAAATTGCAGTGTATATATAATAAATACATGTGTATGGTAGCGATTTTTGTGGCAGTGCATATGCATTTCCATTTCCATTTCCATTATTATTATTATGGCGTTTTTCATAGGTGGAGAGGCATGTCAGGTAAATCTGGCCCCATCTCCAGAGTCGTGCAGATGCAAATGCGAAACTCGCTAGCCGAGTTGAGGGAAATTCAAAGTTAAACTCAAATTCAAATCGAATTATCTACTCAAGAGCACTCATGAGACTTTGATAAACGAGTGACTTGACTTTCAAAGGGCAGATTTATGACCTGAATTGACTCCCCAGGCAGCTGTAGCTTTTCCATTTAATGCAATTATACAATTATCTCAGTGATCGATCAGCAACTTTAAGTATTGAAGGAGATTTGGTATATTTAGTTTGTTAATTAAATTTAAGGTTTGGATGGACTGCAAATAGCTTTTGAAAATTATTAAATTGTTGCTAAATAGGTTGACTAATTTTTCTTTAAATATAAATATTTAAAAATTAACTTATACCTTGCCTTTATTCCTATTGATTTTCTTTGTCTACAACTTGTTTCTCTGATTCATTGTTTTTCTTTGGCATTTCCATATTTATCAGCTTAATATATTAGCTTATAGAAGGTGGGTTCGCATTTTTTTTTTAAATTTGAAAGTTGGAATCGATTGTCCATCGTTTGCCCATGTTTGCCCACCTTTTTTTTTCAATGTTTTTCAATTATCATAACTTGGCCTACACAGCATTAACTTCGAATCGGAAAGCTGTTCTATACCAGTTTTTAAATGGCTAACAAATCTGCATACTTACTTTTTCAATAAACAAACGATTTAATTTTTTTGACTTTTTATAAAATTTATAAAAATTTGAACCATTTTTTTGGCTCATCTTTGGGGAATTTCAATGTTTTTCAATTATCATAACTTGGTCTACACAGCATTAATTTCGAATCGGAGAGCTGTTCTATGCTAGTTTTTAAAGGGCTAACAAATCGGCATACTTACTTTTTCAATAAACAAACGATTTAATTTTTTTGAATTTTTATAAAATGAGTAAAAATTTGAACCATTTTTTTTGATCATTTTTGGGGAATTTCAATGTTTTTCAATTATAACTTGGTTTACACAGCATTAATTTCGAATCGGAAAGCTGATCTATGTTAGTTTTTAAAGGGCTAACAAATCTGCATACTTACCTTTTCAATAAACAAACGATTTAATTTTTTTGAATTTTTATAAAATTTGTAAAAAAAATTTTGGCTCATTTTTGGGGAATTTCAATGTTTTTCAATTATTATAACTTGGTCTACACAGCATTAATTTCGAATCGGAAAGCTGTTCTATGTTAGTTTTTAAAGGGCTAACAAATCTGCATACTTACCTTTTCAATAAACAAACGATTTAATTTTTTTGAATTT
>VNJN01005011.1:69884-139717 GCA_008042485.1 Drosophila mayri | reverse complement strand
TAAAAATCAAGCAAAGTCATCATTTTGGGATTTCAGATACCAGGCGAACAGAAGGCAGCAGCAAGCAACTGAAAACTGTTATAAACTGTTATAAAAACGTAGCCAAGTTTCGAACCTTATTGGTTATTGAATGGTTTGAAACCTGGCTATTTTATAACAGTTTATACCAGTTTTCAGTTGCTTGCTGCTGCCTTCTGTTCGCCTGGTATCTGAAATCCCAAAATGATGACTTTGCTTGATTTTTACGATGTGCATCAGTGATGCTCATCTACCGGAAATCGTATTTGAATATCGTAAATCGTAATTGAATATCGTAAATCATTTCTGAATATCGTAAATCGTATTTGAATATCGTAAATCTTATTTGAATATCGTATTTGAATATCGTAAATCGTTATTGAATATCGTAAATTGTGTTTGAATATCGTAAATTTGCTCCAATATCGTATTTGAATATCGTAAATCTTGCACCAATATCGTAAATCATCACCAATCTCGTAAATCGTACTTGAATATTGTAAATCTTGTTCCAATATTGTAAATCTTATACCAATATACAAAATAAAGCAAGGTTTTTATAACAGATTTGTTAAGCTATCAAAAACTAACATATCGAAGGTTTCCGAACTGAATTTAAGGCATTTTTGTCTAAGTTATGGTTTTTGTAAATTAATTTATTTTTTATCTTAAATTAAAAGGTAGCTTGGGCTTCTTTGGGGGCATGTAGATAGCGAATGAGGCATTTGCGACCCTATAAATCATATATATTATTGATCAGCATTAACAGGCTGAAAATGTCGTCGAAAATATCGTATGCGGCAACATTTTGAATGTGTAACATGAGTCCGTTGGCGGGTAGATTGACTGGTTGACGACCGGTTCCAGCTCCGGAAATCGCGCCCTCCTTAACATAATTTTGAATGCCAAACTGTAATTCGATTTGCTCAAAATCTGTCTTTAGGATTTTATTAGAAACTTCACTAAATGATCTCTATTCGATCCCCAATATGCCAATTATCCGTGCATATTCGCACGACCTCTTAGAGCACAGCTCTAGGAACTTTAATATTTGCTCCCCGTTTTTGTATGGAGCGCATCCAGAGGTTTGAGCACTGTTGAGCAATTTTCTCAAAAACTGTAGATGGGATTTTAATGAAACTTTCTGGGATAGTACTTGAAAAAGTGCTCCAAAATCTGGTTTACCGTGCATCTGCGCAAGACCTCTATAGGGGGAGCAGTATCCAAAAAGGTGGAGCCTTGATTTTTCAAATGGGCATTCAAGGTACTTGCGATGCTCAACTCTGTCCAAACTCAAGAAAAACTATTAGTAAATTTAATTCTCAACATGCTGGAAGTTTATTTTGTTAAAATTAGTGACTTATTTACAAAATAAATAAAATATAAAAAATGTATCCGTGTTCCCTTTTCCCAGCGTTCCGTTTCGACGCTAACTCACCGACGCTAGCTTGACTCACATGCTATATTTGTGCATGCCTGTCAGTATTATTTACCGCTCTAGCCATGGTCATACTGATGTACAGTTCGAACTTCAAGCGTCCTTTCAACCGCATACATAAATGTATAATTCTTTTCCAATTCAGCCTAATTAGCCAATACATATACTGAAAACAAGCAAATAAGAAACATACAAGGACATGGAGTCACACGGTTCTACCACAGTGAAGGCGAAGATCCTGGAGATGACGGCCGAGAATGTGGACTTGCTGCACTCTATGTGGATGCGTATGTTCGATTCCACGGCTTCCGACAATTACCTCCACAGGCTAAAGGACCATGTGCTGACTTTCTACACGGAATTGCTGAACGAGTCGCGGGAGAAGCAGCAGACGATCCTGGACGAGATCGCCGGCCTGCAGGCTGAGGCCAGGGACCTAACGCGCCTGCTTCATGAGTCGGTGGACATCGGCGAGCGGCCAGATGACGTCCCGCTGGTCATCTGGCAGCTCAAACTGGACAAGGGCATCGAGCATCTGCGCGAGGAGCTGGCCAGGCGCCGTGCTGAGATTTGCGAGCTGCTGCTTCAGCAGGAACAGCTATGCGAGGAACTGGGCGAACTGCCGTTGCCACTGCTGGCAGATCCTCTGCCTGTGCCGGAGGAGATGGATGCGTTTCGTGATCACCTTGAGCAGCTGCGCGCCCAGCGAGAGTTGCGGCTGAAGGAAATGTGCCAGCTGCGCCAGAGCATCAAGCACAACATGAAGCTGCTGGAGTGCCTGCCGCAGACGGATCAGGAGGAGCGCCTACTGAACCAGGTAGACCACTGCCTCACGCCCGAGACCTTTGAGCGCTTGCGGCGACTGCAGAAGGAACTCGCCGACCAGTTGCTGGAGATGCGCGAGCGCATCGACGACATGCGCGGAAAGATTCACGTCCTCTGGAAGCGTCTGCAGGAGACAGACGAATATGCCATGCGGCGTGTGCGAGAAGCAACTGAATGCACACAGTACACGTATGACGTGCTCCGGGAGGAGCTGCAGCGCTGCCAGGTACTTCGAAGGCGGAACATGAAGACATTCATCGAAAAGCTGCGCGCCGAAATCATGGAGTGGTGGGATCTCACCCTGAAAAGCTTGGAGGAGCGCAATCGTTTTACTAGTTCCTTTACAGACTTTGAAAGTGAAGACGTCCTGGAGCTACACGAGGTGGAATTGGACAGTCTTAAGGTCTTCTACAGCAGCAACAAGAAAATTTTCGATCTCTACGCCAACCGAGCAGAGTTGTGGTCGCGCATGGAGGCGCTGGAAGTCAAAGCCGCCGATCCCAACCGCTTTAACAATCGCGGTGGTCAGCTGCTAAAGGAGGAGAAGGACCGCAAGGCCATCGCGATCAAGCTGCCCAAGATCGAACAGCAGATCGCGGAGCTAGTAAACATCTATGTGAGCCAGGCAAAGACGCCCTTCCTGGTGTTCGGTGAGGACATCCTTAAGAGCATGGCCTTGCAGTGGGAGCAATTCCGGCAGTCTTCCGTCCGCAAGAAGCAGGAGCTCTCCAGTTCGGTCAGCAAAAAGGTGCCACATCTCACACCGAAGAGTAAGAGAGGCAAATATCAATCTTCGTCGACGCTGAAGAAGAGTCCGTCAAATTTGGACGTAAGCAATGCTACCAAGAGCACGGGCAATCTAAAAAGACGGCATCCAGATCACAACAGCGCCAGCTCGCCGGCAGCCACTGCCGTCAAGCGGAATCTAATAACGTCGCTGGAATGCAACAACTCTGCAACCGTTCTGGCGGAGAACTCTCAACGGAAGCAGTTCAATCCGCCGAGGAAGGTTTATGTGCTGAAACACGCGCTACGGCGGGTTAAGCGAACCGCTAGGCCCAGTGCCTCCGGCGTAAACCCCAGTCGGAGGCGCCCAAATCCGGAGATTATTATAGAGTCCCCGACCACCGTGGACCGTGGCCTTGGGATCTGCAAATGAAATTCAAATTGAAACAGCAAATGCTTTGTGTTTTGTCTTCCTGCAGTCTACCTCTTTAGAAATAAGTATTGTCCCTGAAAATGTATAACTGTCAATTTAATTTTAGAATTATTTATCTCAATGTCAATGTATTTTAATAAACGAGTAATAATTAACGAATTTTGTTTACTTTGTCTTTGGTGATATTTTAGATGGCAAGCATTTAATCTTATTGGTGGTTTCTTTTTGATGTGAGCGCAGCAATGTTTAATTTGAAAAATATTAATATTTAATAATTTTCTATGTAGCATTTACAATAAATAAAAATTCAAACTGTAACGGTTCTTTTCCGGGCCAGTTGTTCCGTGGTTCTGGGAAACATACTTTTTCCAGTACATACTGATCGCATTTTAGTATTTTATTATTCTAAGTATATCCAGTTGTCGGTCACACTTTTGCGGTGCATACTGTTTTCGGCCGCCATTTAGATTTGAATTTACTGGTGGCGTCGCCTAATTTCGTCAAGATAAACACATTCCCGTCTGACGCGTTGAACTTCGAATTCATCTGAAACTCCAGTCGGCTATTGGCAAACAGTCATGCCCTTCAAATAGTCCGCCAACGCATTCCAGGCCGCAAATATCAAATTACAAACAAAGGACAACTGAATTCAACAAAATCGATCATGGATAGCCACAACTTTGCCTCGTTTAAGGCAGAGATCCAGGAGATGACGGCGGAGAATGTCGACTCGCTGCACGCTATGTGGTTGCGCATCTTCGATACAAAGACGTGCGGCGAGTTCCTCCACAGGCTAAAGGACCATGTACAGACCTTCTACACGGATTTGCTAAACGAGTCGCGGGAGAAGCAGCAGACGATCCTGGACGAGATCGCCGGCCTGCAGGCTGAGGCCAGGGACCTAACGCGCCTGCTTCATGAGTCGGTGGACATCGGCGAGCGGCCAGATGACGTCCCGCTGGTCATCTGGCAGCTCAAACTGGACAAGGGCATCGAGCATCTGCGCGAGGAGCTGGCCAGGCGCCGCGCTGAGATTTGCGAGCTGCTGCTTCAGCAGGAACAGCTATGCGAGGAACTGGGCGAACTGCCGTTGCCACTGCTGGCAGATCCTCTGCCTGTGCCGGAGGAGATGGATGCGTTTCGTGATCACCTTGAGCAGCTGCGCGCCCAGCGAGAGTTGCGGCTGAAGGAAATGTACCAGCTGCGCCAGAGCATCAAGCACAACATGAAGCTGCTGGAGTGCCTGCCGCAGACGGATCAGGAGGAGCGCCTACTGAACCAGGTAGATCACTGCCTCACGCCCGAGACCTTTGAGCGCTTGCGACGACTGCAGAAGGAACTCGCCGACCAGATGCTGCAAATGCGCGAGCGCATCGACGACATGCGCGGAAAGATTCACGTCCTCTGGGAGCGTCTGCAGGAGACAGACGAATATGCCATGCGGCGTGTGCGAGAAGCGACTGAATACACACAGTACACGTATGACGTGCTCCGGGAGGAGCTGCAGCGCTGCCAGGCACTCCGAAGGCAGAACCTTAAGGTCTTCATCGAACAGCTCCGAGTAGAGATTAATAAGTGGTGGGATCTCACCCTGAAGAGCCCGCAAGAGCGCAAGAGGTTCTCCAACTACTACAACGATTGGTATAACGAGGACCTGCTGGAGCTGCACGAACTAGAGTTGGACGATCTCAAGAGCTTCTACGAAAATAACAAGGAAATCTTCGATCTGTACGAAAGGCGGGCAGAGTTATGGGCGCGCATGGAGGCGCTGGAGGCCAAGGCCAGTGAGCCCAACCGCTTCAACAATCGCGGCGGCCAGTTGCTCAAGGAGGAGAAGGAACGCAAGGCCATTTCATCCAAGCTGCCCAAGATCGAGCAGCAGATCACAGAGCTGGTGCAGGCGTACGAGGCCAAGGAGAACACCCCCTTCCTGGTGCACGGCGACAACATCTTGGAGCGCATGGCCGCCGACTGGGAGGGTCAACGCACGACCAAGCTGTTGAGCTCCGCCCGCAAAAAGGCACCGGCCACGGCGTCGGCCAGCAAGATTATGCCACCGCCCGCTCAGGGCTCGACGGCTCCTCGCACGCCACGCACGCTGCGCAACACGTCGGCCATGTCCAGCTCGACTATGTCTCTCCGGAAGACACCTTCGACACAGCATCTACGTCCGTTGAACGTTACCAAGAGCACGGGCAATTTGCACAAGCGCCTCAATCCATCTGGCATCGTCGCGCCGGGTCCGAAGACACCGAACGCCAAGCGTAGCCTGATCGGCTCTCTGAACGCCATGAAGGGGTCACCAGCTGTGCGCGGCAGCGCCCAGCGCTTGCTGACCGTTGCTCAGCCACACAACCAGTTGAAGACCAGTAAGTCGCCGCTGAAGCGGGTGCGCGTCCTTGAGACGACACTGCGTCGTAGCGGCGGCATGGGCAGACGCAGCATTGGAACCCGCGCCAGCAAGAAGCCGCGCACCAGGACCGCAGAGAAGGAAAACGCACCGAACGGTCCGAACGACTACACCACAGATGATAGCTCCGATCAAGGGGTATCCTACGAAGAATTCCAGCCTCCCGGCCGCTCCTCAATGCTTCCGCGTCAGCGTCTCCAGGCACCACGTATGATGCGTCATGCAACAGCCACCGCCATGCAATGTCAGATGGAGGAGGAGGAGGCGGAGCACCAGCAGGAGCCGCGCACCAGAAACCGTCCTCCGTCGCCCCGGGAGAGCCTGATGGTCGTCCAGTCGCGTCGATAGTTTTATAGAGAGAGTTCCCCAGGACATTTACTTAAGTTTAGCTAGCACGCTGCTTAACTACTCGGTTAACAGCTTGTATTTTCCTTGTTCGCACTGCACTTTATGTTCTGTTTTATCATTAAATTCTGTTTGCTAACTAATAATAATTGGAAACATTGTTTTTGTTGGGGTTACGCTTTCAAAACTTCACTATATTTTAGGATTTATATAAACAATCAGAGAGTGGGATCGGGGATGGGGGGGAGCTTTTACATTACTATACATACGCACTGACGTAAAAGATATAAAAATGATTACACCGCAGGGCAGTGCCTATTCGACTATTACTAAATAAAATATTAACACGATAAAAGGGCAGGCAGATGGGCAGTTGTGCCCCTGCCTGTGGTTGTGATGTACGCGCTTCGATTGCCCAGCAGCCATTTCGCCGGCTATATACAGAGCTTATAACTACACTGGAATAGTTCTGTGTGTGTGTGTGTGTGTTGGGGGGGCCAAGGCGATGGCTATTTGCCCGTGTCGCTGCCACTCTGGCTGTGCTGGCTACTGCCGCCGTGATTGTACATGAGATGCGCTGAAACCGAAAGAGAAAGAGCATGTTAGACAAGGCTAGCAACACAAGATATTTTTAAACTAGTTAAAGATATTATTTACCCATTACTGCGGGCGGAAAGTTAAAAGCCCCAAAGGATGCTGCCGCCGTATTGACCGGCGTTGGTGCAAAACTGGCGCCATCGAGTGTAGCGGACGCCGCTCCTGCTCCTGCTACTGCTACTGCTGTCGGAGCCAGACCGGCGGATGTGGCATTGCTGCTGTAAGCTTCCGGTGAGTGGATGACCGTGGACGAGGATGTGCTCTCGGTACCAGCGGCAGTAGCCGTTGCCAGCTGTGACGGCGGCATCACAACCGTGGTGAGATGCGACTGACCGCCATCGTCTAGCAGACCCGTTCGCTGCAGGCGTCCCGTCTTCGTCTCAATGTGCTTATTGTGGGCGCTGAGGCAGTGGTTGCGCATGTTGTATAGCTGCAGAAAGTAGGCGTCACAATGCGGACACTTGTACCGCTCTCCCGTGTGCCGGCGGATGTGCGCCTTCAGGTCGTTGCTCTGCGTAAAGCTCTTGGGACACTGATCGCATTTGTACGGTCGCTCGCCGGTGTGAGTGCGCATGTGAATGGTCAGGTTGTAGGCCCGGTGAAAGCTCTTGCCGCAGGTATTGCACAGATTCGGTTTCGTGTTTGTGTGGTACCTGCAAGCGTAATGGAATGGTTAGCAATATGCGGCAATGAAAACGTAGGAAGACCAAACTTACCGCTCGTGGACCTTGAGATCGGTGGCCCGCGGAAAGGCCTTGACACAGTAGCGGCATTTGTAGGGCTTCTCGCCGTTGTGGCGCCGCATATGGACGCGGAGGTAGTCGTTGCGGGCAAAGCTGTCGCCGCAGATGCAACAGAGGAAGTTGCGCTGCCCCGTGTGCGTCTTTTCGTGCTCCCGCAGCTGGGCACGCTCGCGGAATGTCTCCTCGCAGCTCTTGCAGGCGTAGAGGAAATCGGTGTGCAGCAGCGTATGCTTCCGCAAGTACGTTTTGCTGGAGAAACGCTTCGAGCAGTACTCGCAGGTGTGCTCGGCCAGCTGCAGCTTGAGCTCACTGCCTGGCTCAAGGCCCTCACCGTTGTGCTTGCTAACCTTGTGCCGCTCCAGAGCGTCCAGGCGAGAGAAGGCCGCCTCGCAAATGCCGCACTTGTGCTCCTTATTGCTATGCAGGCTCTGGACATGCGCCTTGAGGTGATCGCTGCGCGCAAACGCCTTGGGACAGTGCGGGCAATTGTGGGGCTTCTTTTCAAGGTGGGATAGCTTGTGGCGCAGCAGGTGGCAGTGGCGCGAGAAGGTGCGCTGGCATACATCGCACCGGTTCTCTGGATTGGGTTCGCCCTTATTTCTGCGTCGTCGCCTGCCAGACTTGGACTTCTTTGGCGGCTGGTCACCGTCCAGCGGCTCCATCTTCAGCTTGAAGTCTCCATCGTCCCCGGCCCCGTCTCCATCCTCATCGTCATCCTCGTCCTCGTCGTCGTCGTCTTCCAGGGCACTTTCGTCATCGCCATAGTCCCCGAAATTGTCCTCATCGCTGAACGGCAGTTCTCTCGTGTTGTGCAACGCCATAAACTCCTCCACACCCATAGGAGCCTCGTCCTCGCTTCCCACCAGCTGGCTTTCCTGCTTGATGCTGAGTTGAGAGTCCACAACAGCTATGGGTTCACCTGGGGGATTTTAAGAATTAAATGCTGCTGGACTTTAGAGGCGGAAGAAACACTCACGTTTCACCGGCGATTCACTGGAGCTCGCAACACGCGGCTCTGCCTTCTCCCGCCGCCGCGTCTTCTCGAGCTTTAGCTGCGTGGCCAGGTTAACTTCCTCAGCCTCCAGACAGGGCTCCGGCTTGATGTGCAGCCATAGTGTTTGCTTAGCCTCTACGTTATCCTCATCGTCGTCCTCGTCCTCGTTGCTGGAAATGGGATTCGTGTTGCATTGGAAGATGTCGCCCTCGTCGTGGTCGTCTTCCTTCTCGTTGAGGAGAACTTCCGCAGAGACGAGCTCATCGCCCGCGGAGCTTTGCATGGTCGTCTCGTCCGCCGGCGGCCAAGTTTGGAAGAGGTCGGCTTCCAGATGTCTGTGCTGGTTGCGCATGTGTCGCAACAAATGATCCCGGCGACTGAAGGTGCGCTGGCAATGCCCGCACTGGAGGCGAGCGGTCTGCTCGTGGCTGCGCGCCAAGTGGCTGCGCAGCTGACGAAGATGCGGGAAGTGCTGGGGACAAAACTTGCACTTGAATTCCTCGACGGGTCCGTCGTTGCCTTCAGTGCCCTGCTCCTTCGTCGTCCTGTGCACCCGGTTGCGGTGCAGGCGCAGCTCCAGGCTGTTAAGAAATTGGTCGTGGCACATCTCGCAGGGCAGCAGGGCCACCTGGTCGGTCTGGGTGCCTGCCTCGGCGCCATTTGACTTCAACTGCGGGGAGCGGCCGAGCAGTGCCACCAGGGAGCAGTAGGACCGCTCGGCATTGCGCTTAAAGCGGTAGGCGTGGCGGGCAGCCTCTACGCAGGAGCCGCACATGTTTGGCGGCATACCGTCGTGTCGCTCGCACGGATGCAGCGTACACTCGTCCAGGATGCGCGCCAAGTTGGCGCCCAGCTCCAATGGCCCCTCCGCGAAGATGAAGTGCAGCTCTCCGTTCTCTGAAGCGTCCTTAAGGCAAACGCGGCAGAGGCGGTCCGCGTCAACGGAATCCAGGGGGACCAACATACCACCTCCCGCCTGTGTCTCGGACTTGAGACCCGGATCAGGCTGCGGGTGCGGGTAGGGCGACGCCATGGCAATTGCTCTTGATGGGTGCATCAACAATTATCGCCGCTGCTGCTGCATTTCCTTAATTTTCTTTTTACCAATTCAAGGCGTTTGTTGTGACCCCAAATGTGGTCATACTGGGTGTGCGTTCGACGTGTGGCAAGCTTACGGTCACACCTGGAATATAATCGATTATCGTTTTCAAGCCAAATCTAGCTTTTTGTCAATTTATCGATACAACATTTAAAATAAAAATTAAAAAGATCAAATAAAGAACCCATACGTATCCAAGTACCCAAAATTATTATTATTTACAAAATTAGTTATTCTATTGTAATTTTAGGGCTTCAATCTCCTTTCCAGCTCCCGCATCCACAATTAGCGTCAACTGTCCTTGATCGGGATTCACCCAGGCAGCGGGAAACTCCTTCTCCTGATCCACAAACACACGCTGTATCGAAATTGGGATAAAACTCATGATATTACTAAGTTATCCACAAGAACCAACCATTAACTAACCTTGACGACCCCTGCTTTCCCGGCGCCCGTCACCACAAAGCTCACATGCCTGGCATTGTTAATCAGCGGTAGGCTGAAGGTGATGCGTTCAGGTGGTGGCTTAGGAGAGTTCCGGATGGGAATAACCAGGCGTTTGGTCTCCTGCAGCGTGGCGGGCTGCTCGGGAAAAAGAGAGCATGTGTGCCCATCGGGTCCCATGCCCAGGAGCAACAGGTCAAACTGTGGCAGGCAGCCACAACCCACTTGATCTCTGACCTTGGCCTCGTAGTCTGCGGCGCATTCGTCCAGCGTCTTGGCAGTGTCGGCCGTCACGAACTGCGAGTCCCGGATCTCCGGCAATTGGGTCAGCCACTCGGCCCTATAGGCGCCGTAGGTCGAGTCGCTGTCATCCTGTGGTACATAGCGCTCGTCACAGAAGAAGAACGTCCACTTGGCAGTGTTCAAATCGCCGGCTCGCGCCTTAAGAGCCTTCGTCAGCAGCTGGATCAGAGAGCCACCTAAAATCGGGGACGGAATAAAGCACTTGACTTTGGAATGAGAATGGAAGCACCTGGCAAGGTCACCCTAAGTTGGGCTTATCGGCACACTCGCTTGACCTGCCGGGGCGATCCTCACCTGAGAGCCCGACGCTGAAGCTTTCGTGCCTGTCCAACGCCTCCTGGGAGCAGTGCTGTAAGAGATCGGCCAGACCCTTCACTAGCTGGTCCTCCGAGTCGGCTCGGATTACCTTTAGAGGTCGCTTTCGGTCGGGCATATTGGTGATAATGAAACCGGATTTCGGGCGTGCTGCCAACTTGTTGCTATTTGGGACGTTTTTACCAAACTTAGTACCATTTTTTAATATTGTTTATTTTTGCCCTTCTAACTTTGATATGTTAATAATAAACTATAATAGGAAGCAACTGAAACAAAAATGGTTATTTTTTAAAAGTATAAACACAGGAGATGAGACAAGCAGGACTGGAAGATTGGGCGTGAAAATAGCTGTCAGTACATCTTAAGTTTGCCCGCAATTATCGATAACCTCTTGTCAGCCGGTCACATTGGAAGCGCAACCGTGTAAGAAATATTTCACAAAATTGCATTGCCTTTTTTTCATTGCCAAAGTCGTAAATGTAAATTTCTCGGACGGAACATTGCGCCGCCAAGCAGTCTATAGCTTCGTAGACATCCCAAATCCGCGGGAAGCAAGTGGTGCATTTGATTCGCAGCGCTGCGTTTCCTAACAAAGAAGATTGCAAAAAACAAAAACCAAGCAAAACGTGTATCCGGTTGCTGACCACAGCAAATTTACGGGAAACTCGAGATGCCCAAGCGCGGCGGTGGTGGTGGTGGCCAGCGTTACAATAACAACGGAGGCGGCAATGGCGGAGGAGGCGGTGGCGGCGGCGGCGGTCGTTATTCCGCGCTCAAGGACTTTGACGGTGAGTAAACACTGGGCAGCAGCAGCAATGTGCTTTACCATTTGTACTTAACCATTCTTTTGATGTCCCTCACAGAGTTGGAGGATCACCAGCGTCGCAAGGATCGCAACAAGCGTCGCGTCAGCTTCAAGCCGCCACAGAATCCGCACAACAGGAAGGATATCAAGCTGCGGCTGGACGATGTGCGCCGCTGGGACGAGGATGATGATATGAACGAAATGACTACAGCAGCCAGGGTAGGCATTCTATCCATATACTCATTTCCTGGGTTTAATCTATATGTATATGTATATCCTCTCGGATTCTGTAGGAACGGCCCACATCCCGACGTCGCGGCTCACCCATACCGCGCGGGAGATTCGGCAAACTGATGCCCAACAGTTTTGGCTGGTACCAAGTGACGGTGAGTTCAAGTGCCGCTATAAACACGATAACTGCTGCGTATGCCATGTAGACTGGGGTCTATATCTATATAGAGCAGATTTACAATAACTATTTCAAGTTGCTCCAACTTATCGCCATGGCACGCATGTGATTCGTATCTGGCAGTTATTTAGATACTAGCTTTAAGTTCTCCCTCGATCTAAGGTCACTGCCAATCCCAGATATTCGGAAAAAACAATTCGAAAACCTCCGAAGTTGCATCTTTCGGGCGGTGCTCATAATGGCAGTTGTTTATTTGTACACATTCAGCAAGCATGCGGGCATTGGGCGTCTCTGTGTTCGCTGCCCGTTGTGTTTATTAATTAATTTCACTCGTAAAAATCGTAAAGCAAACAGGCACATTTTCAATAACCGCCGGACTGGATCTGGATAGTGGTTATGGCGGAAAGGGGGGGGGCCGCAGAGATTACAATTGCTGGCACAGGCCAGCCAGCGAGCGCGCAAATAAATATTTATGGATGGCTAAACTCTGTCGGCCACAGTGCCTGTCGTCTGCCTGTTCCCTTTGGCCAGGTATGCCACTGCAACTGGCTCCCTCTCTCTCTCTCTCAGTTTCTCTCTTCTATGCCATCCGAAATTCGAGCGGTCGGGAGGCTGTGGCTCATAGCCAGCCAGTCGTTGAGTGAGTGCCCCTGTCCCCACCATGAGCGCCAGCCGCAGTCCGCTATCTCCCGGCGGGGTCGTAAATGGCGTAAAGGCCCTAAAAGCCAGCCAGTTAGCTGTGTCAGCGCCTCCTTTTGGGCCTTCATTTCATCGACAGCCGGCAGACGGTGAAGACGTAAAGCGTTCTCCACACACGCCCGCACTACTTGCTGAATCTCAAGAAGCCCGATTAGGGCCACTTATCAGCCGGCGGCGATTATATGTGCGATTAAGTTTGGCCGGGAAAACCATTTACTACCAAAGTCGAATAGCAGCAGCACCTGGTCTCAGGCCATCGCAGCAATGGCCACCCTCGGCGCCTGGGATTACACCATCCTGGCGGTGGTGATGATCATATCGGTGGCCATTGGCATATATTATCGATTCGTTGGCGGCAAGCAGAGCACCACCACAGAGTACTTGCTGGCGGACCGGTCCATGGGCGTGGCCCCAGTAGCCTTCAGCCTGATGGCCAGCTTCATGTCGGCCATAACCATACTAGGCGTATCGATGGAGAATTACCAGTATGGCACTATGTTCGTCCTGATCAATCTGTCGTACGTGGTGTCCACACCGGTGGCCGCCTACCTCATCATACCGGTCTTCTATCGCCTGAAAGCGGCCAGCGTTTACGAGTATCTGGAACTGCGCTTTGGCTACGCCACCCGACTGGCCGCCTCGCTGAGCTTTTCGCTCCAAATGATCCTCTACATGGGCATTGTGGTGTATGCCCCGGCCCTAGCCCTGGAAGCTGTTACCGGACTCAACCAGGTCTTCTCCATCGTGATCGTTGGCATTGTGTGCACCTTCTACGCCACTCTCGGCGGCATGAAGGCTGTGCTTATCACCGACATCTACCAGTCGCTGCTCATGTTCGCCGCCGTCTTCAGCGTGATAATCTGTGCCTGGGTCAAGGCCGGCAGCTTGGAGGAAATCTGGCGAGTGGCGCAGGAAAACGGACGCATCGATCTCACCAATTTCAGTGTGGATCCCACGGAGCGGCACACTTGGTTTACACAGATCCTCGGCGGCAGTGCCACCTATTTGGCCATATATGGCGTCAATCAGACACAAGTGCAGCGCCTGATGTCCGTAAGGAGTCTGAGTGCCGCAAGGGCGGCCCTGTGGTGGTGCCTGCCCATCCTGTGCCTGCTGAGCCTTAGCACCTGCTTCTCGGGACTGTGCATCTATTGGTATTACCGCGACTGTGATCCGGTGCTGGAGGGGCGCGTCAATTCGCGCGATCAAGTAATGCCGCTCTTTGTCGTGGACACCATGGGCTCGTATACCGGCCTGGCCGGGCTCTTCGTTTCGGGAATCTTCTGCGCCAGCCTCTCCACTATCAGCTCGATCATCAGCTCGCTGGCGGCCGTCACGCTGGAGGATTATCTCAAGCCGCTGGTGCGTCGCTTTGGCAAGCGAACGCTAACGGATCGCGAGACCCTGTGGCACTCGAAGCTGCTGTCGCTGTTCTTCGGTGCTCTCTGCATCGGCATGGCCTTCATGGCGGGCTCCATTGGCGGACTACTGCAGGCGGCGCTATCCATATTCGGCATCATCGGAGGCCCCCTCCTGGGACTCTTTACGCTGGGCATGTATGTGACGAAGGCCAACGAGAAGGGAGCCATCGGAGGTCTGCTCATCTCGCTGGCTTTCTGCTTTTGGATTGGCTTCGGTCAACCGAAACCGGTGCCCCGAAGCCTGGACATGACAACTGCGGGCTGCCCGCTGGACAGGAGCTATGCCCAGGATATCTTCTCCAGACCGGCCAAGGCGGAAGCGGAGGAGGAGCACTTCTTTTACCTCTACAGGATCAGTTATATGTGGTATGCTGCCCTGGGCTTTGTGATCGCCTTCTTTGGCGGCTGGCTCTTGTCCTGGCTGTTCGCCCTGCTCAACTGGGACAGCAATAGGCGCATCTATCAGGACGCTGACTGCACGCTGATCAAGCATGATTTGTTTGTCCCGCCCATTGCCAAGCGTCTGCAACGACGCCAGATGCCGCGTCTGGTGATCACCGCCACCAGTTCGGAGATTGGCGGCATCTCGGTGGATGCCCCGCCGCCGCGGCTGGATGAGATCGAGTGGGAGAAGCACAAGGATGTGGCGTAGCAGGAATGCGGCTGTAATGGAATCCCCAAAAGGGAATGCTGTTCATGGGCTATAAGAGTTAATAAGGATTATTAGGCCCGCCATTATGTAGTTATTCCCATCATTCCCACAAGTTCAAGCAATTCTTCAACTATTT
The DNA here is from genome assembly GCA_008042485.1 of Drosophila mayri. Lineage (NCBI taxonomy): Eukaryota > Metazoa > Arthropoda > Insecta > Diptera > Drosophilidae > Drosophila > Drosophila mayri. The sequence continues at coordinate 124,905 of VNJN01005011.1, read as the reverse complement.
TTGGCACATTTTATTAACTGAACTTTGGCTTTAACATTCCGCCGCAATAAACGAGCTTACTCATTGTCATTATCGTAGCCATGGTATCATTAGGCGACGGCCTCCTTGTCCTGATCGACTGCATCGTAGTAGTTGCGACCCTGGGCTAGCTGGTAGAGCGCCAGGAGCCGGACCAGCTCCTTGTAGGTAAGCGTACGCAGGGCCCGGCGATCGGCTGTCCGCACTCCAGCTGCCTGTAGCTCCCGCACCAGAGTGTCAAACTGCTGCTCCTCGGGCATGTCCTCGCTGGCCTCCTGATGCCTGGGCGCAATTCTGCCAACGAATTCCGACTCCGGTCTGCGGTGTTCCTTGGGCAGCAGCGGTAGCGACTGCTCAACGGAATCCAAAGCCGTTAGTTCCTGATCGTCGTTGGTCATGGGCAAGGCCCGGGCCATGCAAATGCCAAGGATCAAGAGGAGGAGGTGGAGGACATTGCGCGGAATTTGATTCATTTCTTCGTCCGTCTGTGACAAGCTTGGGCTTAAAACTGCTGTCGATCCGTCGATCGTGGCCTCAACTTTGGTTGCGCTCCAATTTCTATATAAGCTCTTTGCCCCTCACGGCTGTTCCCTTCGGACGCAGTGTTGTCCAGTTTGGATATAGCTATTTTTATACCCTTGCTGGGGTTATTTTTTGTTTTTTTATATTCTGTCAAATTAAATAAATAAAAAATTATAAATATATTTTTTTTATTTATTTTAATACTTGAAAAATGTTAGTTTACCCAAAAAATTAACAAATAAAAATATTTATATAGAAAATATGAATACTTTCAGGTCTTCTTAGGGGGAATCATATATAATTTGCCCTAAAAAAACTTAATTAATTTATAATAAAATATATTTTAGCTAATTTTGTTAATTTCTTTTTAATTTTAAATTCATATTTTTAAGTCAATCTGCAATAGCTAATAGATTTAAATAGTTTGTTGCTTCCACTTTTTCTTCGAGTGCCAATTTAAAGCCCGAGTGTCCAGCACTGTCCACGTCCAGCGCCGTTGATTGAAAAGTCAGTGTAGGGTCGCTGGAAATTATTTTATCTGCATATGCAGCACAATCGGAGGCAGCCACAGCCACAGCCAGAAGAGTCAACCCCTTATTCTGTTTGGGTTTCGGCATATGTTGTCTCTCGTCCACATGTTTATTTATTAATTGCCTGTGGAGGAGCTTTCGTTTGATTTTGCTGTCGTTTCTCGTTTTTCGTTCTATTTGCTGCTAACATATTTCATATATTTTGCTTGTTTTGTCTCCGCCTCCGCCTCCGATTCCCATTCAATTTATCTGCGCAGTTTGGACAGAATTCTCGTTGCTGTTTTCCATTTTCTGCATATTTTCCTGGGTGCCTCTGCCCCTCTACAATCTTATCTATTCTTATTTGGATGAGCTATTATGGGGAGAAGTTGTCACTGGCATTACATATAAATAATTGTCACCTGAAGCCTTTAATTTTTTACAATTCTTTTACTAAATTAACAGAAGTCTTTAAATTTCTAAAGAAATTTATAGGCTGATCAGGTCAGAAATAAAGCGGCTGCTTGAGGATTTTCCTAAGAAAACTATTCTACATATTTGAAATAAATAAATAATAAATACCAATAACTGGGGATCTGTATTGCCAGGATAATTTCCATATCATTTAAGAAAATATCATAAAAATTTTAAATATCTCAATTATTGATAGCATCGAAGACATATTTTAAAAAGTTTTATTTAAATTTAAAAAAAATGCATTAATGTTTCTTCAATATATTTAACATAATGTGACATAGTTTATATTTAAAAAGATTGTATTAAATATCAATACAATATTAGATTTCTATAGGCTTCTAGAATCTACATAAAATGGATTTGGAATTCCCCTGAATTTGGTGTGAAATCTGTAGCCCACTTTGAGGCGAATGGAGAGCTTTTGCCCTGCCCAAGAGCTGAAAATTGATATTCAAAGATTCACTTGTGCATAAATTATCGCTTAGAAAAATCAATGCTAAATGCAAAGTAATTATTTTTTTGCTATTATTATTAATGTATTATTGATGTATGTGTTAACTGGCGAGAGAACAACTAGATTGTCAGGCGGGATGTTTATAATTGCGAATTTCGAATTGCAAATCGCAACTGGCAGCCGCATTTTGCATTTGCATTTTCCCAATGATTTCCCAGCTGGCATGCGCGATATTGAGCATACTAGACGATGTCTATATAAAATGGGCTACAGCCATACGTGTGAATGGAATGGCCCAAGCATTCCAAGACACAATGACTGATCGTTGCTAATGACGGCAAACACGTGCCCGCTCTCTGCGTTAGTCATTCTCATTCTGGCCAGCCTGAAAAACAAGGCTGTGATAACAACCGAGTTGTGTTGTGGCCCAAAACAGACACAACTGACTCATGATCTGTGTGTGTGTGTGTGTGTGTGTGTAGTTGGGTTTTGTCCAACCCCCCTAGGAGCCGCCCCTAATCGCAATCACCTTCCACATTCCGTCTCCGGCTCCGCGTTCACTGCCCTCTTGTGCATCGCCTGATGTCATCGGCCATTGGATCGCTCTCCTTATCGCACCAATTGAACTGGCAGGTTGCCCTTTTCAGGCCTCTGCACCCCAATCTGGACATCTGCTGTACCCCACTGTGTACAGTGGGTTGTAGCTTGAGCGGATCTTCCGAAAAATTATATTAATTACTCTTATTTGTAGGCCAGTCTCTTGGCCAGTCTCTATGTTTAAATATTAACTTATTTTTATAAAATATTAGGCCCTAAAGTTTGTGGCTCTCATCGGAAATCTCGTTGAAATTCATATTTTGATCTGTCTTTAAAAAAAGTACGGAAGCGGGACTGTATACTCTTTCATGGTCATGGTAGATGTATATATATATATAATAATATATATGATGGATGAATCAGAAAATATACGCTCATTGCGTAAAAAAATTAAACAAAAAACAAACAAAAAAAAAAAAAACAAAACAAAAAAGCAAAACTCTCGAGTTTCTTTTGTCTTTAAATTGTAGATTTAATTATTCATATTTTGTATATAGTCTAGAATATATAGATCAACCGATTTGCAAAGAAGCGAAATTATAGAACACAATTGATTAGAATTTGAGAAAACTGGGAAACCAACTCAGTTGAGATTTAGCGTTTCAACAATTTATTACGAAATTGGAATTCGGGCGCATAACAATTAATAATTATTACTCGTTAACAGCTTAACTTGGTTCATATATATATATGTATATATATATATACTATATATACTAGATATTCGTCGTATGCACATTATCTTTTATTCACAACACATTCTCGCAACACACACACTCACAGCACAGCACAACACACCACACACACACACCACTGTTGAAATCTTAAAAAAAAAAAAAGGTGTTAAGAAAAAAAAAAACAAATTGTTCTTAATTTAAATATTTGGCAGCTCAACTCCAGCTACTACGACTAGTGCAGGACTACTTCTCCGGGTCGTCGTGGTTGGTGGTGGTCACTGTCTTCTCCTGACGTGTGCTGGTCGTTGTGGTGCGCGTCAGTGTGAAGACCCCGGTGCTGCCCACCTCATCCAAGGGCTGGGCAATTATGGTGGATGTGGTGCTCTGGATGGAGGATATAAACCATTAAAAAAAAAACAGAAATAAAACAACGGGTTAAGGTCCCTAAACTTACGCCATTCTTGGTCTCCTCGGGGCTCCAGGAGCGCTTATCGTCCAGGTCCTTTGAGCAACATCCTCCCATGGCGGCCTGTTATTGTTTGAGTTTTATTTATCTAGGGATTCCTTGCCGGTCCTTTAGAATCTCTGCCCAGGGACCACTCTTATTTGTTGTTGCTTCAACTCCGCACGTCTGGCAGCGAATGGTGCGCCGCTCGCCGGTGTTCACTTGTTGTTAGCCCAGACAGCACCAGCACCAGTCCCAGCCGCAGCCGCAGCCCAACCCGAATCCGAATCCGATTCGGAATCGGAATCGGAATCCAACGACGGCATTGCTGTAGCTTTTACGGCTGACGTCGCTGCTGGAGTCGTCACAGAGCTCCATATCAATTCTGGAAATATGTCTCGGGCGAACTTGTATATTTTGTATTGTGAGGAATATACAATAAATAAAGTATACCCATTACCTACATACAAACATACAAACATATATATAGCTCGCAGCTTGCTGTGCAAACAACAAAGCACCGCCCTACTCCCCCATTCTCTTGGGGACGGAAACTGTTACCGATTCCCAGGCATCTTTATTTTCTGGAAAAGGTTTTCAACAACAACGGTTCACTTTGCCTATCATCATGCAATGCCCAGGTGCGTCGTTTCCGTTGTTGTCCGAGGCCCAATTAGGCATTCCACAAAGGATGGTGCTTCTGCCCAGTTATTCATTCAGTTGCCAGGTTCTAATTTTGTCAAGTGATTTCATTCATTAAATAATTAAGTTTTGTGGTGACTAGTTCTCATTTAAGAAAATCACAAAAATACCTTGTAAAAATATCAACAAACTCATTATTTCAGGCAATATAATTAGCTCCAAAGATAAAAATCTAAAGAGATTGGGAATATATATATATAATTAAGAGAGTTTAAAGTTAATATTCCAACAAAAAACTAGGGTTAAGAACTGCCTCTCTTATAAAAATAATAATAATAATACTAACATCTAATGCCAGTAATAAATAAATGTATCGCATTAATGCGCAATGAATGAGTGGGATGGATCCGAGGGCTGGACTTATCTTGTTGATATAAATAGTGTGTCGTCGTATGGATCATTCACACGATCATTATTTGCCCGCGTCGCCCGCCAGATATATAATACATAATACTGGGGGACTGTACTCCAAGTGATCCCATAAATTGAATTACTTTCCACTGATTCTTTTGTGTACCATATTTACCCATGCCTGAGGGGTACAGTCTGCTGTAGACCACCGATTAGATATCGCCTAGTACATAGCCAATAATAGCCAAGTGACCGATATTGGTATCTGACCTTGGCATGGGAGTGGAGTGCGGAGTGCGGAGTGCCGTGGAGTTTCCGCTCTCACTCTCACCCTCTCTTATAATTAAATCTCTGACAGTTCCACTGATAAGAGCCCCGAGCTCTGTCCCCGCCGAAAGTGTAATTAGGTGACAAGTCCATAGATTCGGATATGAATGGCATGCAAATAGGCGGGCGTTCCACTAATTCTCCTATCGTAATTGGATGCAATATGACGAGTGAACAGAGGCAATTAACGATAAGTGGGGTGGATGGATGGGTGGGTGATGGGATGGGATGGAGCACACACACCCTTCACTCATGTGACATCCCTTTGAGTCAGTCGGGCAGTTCGGTGATCTTGTATGCAACGCGGAAATTATTATTCGCTTTGTTTTTGTCACAAATCTTAATTATTAGATAGACCAATAGATCACTTTATGACTGACATTGTTACCTATCCGGTATGTGCTCCTTCAAGGTGAGACTTTTGGAATTATCTCTGACTCTTACACACTCCCCCATTGATAGAGCCCACAAAGTGGAGCATTTCGAGCAAACAAACCATAACAACAAGGGTTCGTCATCATGCGTTGACGGCAGATGATGACATAACTTGAGCTCTATCAGGGCTGTGCTCCCTCCACATACAGAAAACGAATAAATGCAATCTTGAGATTATTTATTTATCCTTTTATTTCTTGTTCTTTTCCAGATACACAATGGACAGATTTACGACAAGGAGACGCTTTTGCGTGCCTTATTGGCGGCCATGTCGCCGCATGTGTTTATACCACAATACTGGCGGTCAGAGCGCAGCAGCGTTATTTTCTTTACGGACGACTACGAGATGGCCGAGCGTATTCAGCATTTGGGCCGAAATGCCCAGCTACCGGATGGATTCCGCCTAATGCCGCGCGTGCGCAGTGGCATACCGCTGGTGGCCATCGACGATAATCTCAAGGAGAAGATGAAGGCGGTAATGGCCAAGCGTTATAATATACAGACCAAGGCCCTGGATTTGTCGCGTTTCCACACCGATCCCGATCTGAAGCACATCTTCTGTCCGCTCTTCCGTTCGAATGTGATGAGCACCGCCATTGATATTATATGCGAAAATATACCCGATCTGGAGGCCATAAATCTCAATGATAACTGCATGTCCAGCATGGAGGCGTTCAAGGGTGTGGAGAAGCGCATTCCCAATCTGAAGATTCTCTATTTGGGGGATAATAAGGTGAGTTTACCCAGTACTCTTGTCGATCCCTCGAGCCTGATCAGTGTCTGGCTCTTGCAGATTCCATCGCTGGCCCACCTGGTGGTGTTCCGCAATCTAAACATCCTGGAGTTGGTGTTGAAGAACAACCCATGCCGTTCACGCTACAAGGACACCCAGCACTTTATCAGGTATACTATGGTTTGATCAGTTTTCTGCTAACCTTTCTAGAGGATGCTGCCGCATAAAGTCAGTTCGACGTGGGAGTCGCCGCGTCGGGAGTCACAGAGGAATTAGAATTAGCATATTGTATTCCATATTATTCTGTTGCCTCCGTTTCTGGTTTTATTTTGTTTTTATACAGAAGCGTATGCTCTGCCGAGTTGTGGCTTTATGTAGAAAACCAGGATGAGCCCGAGAAGCTCCTTGATGAGGCTTCTTTTTTTTTGTGTTCAGAAAAACCGAATGAGCAGGCAAAGGCACCTTGGAAGGAAGAAAGAAGTTTTCACAAAAAGAGCTGCCTTCAAAGCCAAGGGCGAAACCTTTGGTGGATCAGAGAGTTTTTTGGGTGGGGCATTAAAAAAAAAATAAGAAAAATAATACAAGAAAAGAGAAAAAAAAACAAAAAAAAAAGGAGCAAAAAAAGAATAATTTTGAAACCAAGAAAAAGCAAACTAAATTTTATGGCAAACTTGACATGCACACCTACCAACATATAAACAAACACACACGCACACCATACCTGCACCGCTCGTACTTCCCCTGAGGCAGGCGAACATGCATCAGTCCCAAGCAGAGAGTAACAAAAACAACAATAACTGGAATTAATGTTGGCAATGCAATTGCAAAGGAGTAGCTTGTCGATTAAATCCACCGAACCACCCACCGTGCACCCCGCTGCAACACACGCGCACGCGCACAGCGACAAGTGCGTCCCCCTTGGCATGCTGTGTTGCCGTGTTGCTCCTTGTTGCTTTGGCGGTGGCTGCCGAGAAGAGGAGGCGAAGGTGGAGGTGTTAGGTGCGCAGCGACCAGCAGCAGGACGTGGGAGAGGATGGGGGGACAGAGAACTGAAACACCACCTGACCTGAAGACGGACTAGGACTTGGAAGACTGCTGGCGTCGGCGGCTGCAATGTGAAAGATCACTAAATTGTGTTGCTGGCCGTTTACAAATTCAATTTGTACGGTTTTTTGTTCTGGGCGCATCCTTCGCCTGCGGATGCGATGCGCGTGTCACGCACAAAACGAACACACACTTCACACACCCACACCGACATCGGACCAAAGTGATGGAGCAGCCAAGTTGGATCTGCTGCCATTGCTTAACTCTGCGTTTTTCTTGGTAATCAACTGCTCAAAATATTAAAAAAAAAAAAAAAGAAAATGAAAAGAAAAAATACAAAAAAAAAGAAAAAATCTGAAAAAATATATAAAAAACAAAAGAGAAAAAAAAACACACACAAAAGATGCTGTTTAATGGCACAATAATGCCCTTCTCCAATATATACACCTGTTCCACCTACATTCAGAGTCAAAATAATCGCTTCCAAAGGGCGAACAATAGTCGCCATCGACCAGGTGCCTCTGCCTCTTCACCGGCTCAGAGCTCTAGCGAGAGAAAGCGAGCTAGTCGAGTATAACGGTGAAGCTATATGGATATATGATCCGCACAAGGCGCTGGGCAATTCCTGGGTTTCGGCTGCAGTTGCAACTCCCGCAGGGCATGCTCCGCACCAAAGAGCCCATTTAATTATTATTTCTCGCTATTTAAATCGCATATCAACCTCCATCGCACGGCCGAAACTATCCACATCGAACTATTTACAGCGAAACCCGTCGCAAGTTCCCCAAGCTGCTCAAGTTGGTAAGTCATTAGACCATTATGACGTTGAAAAGGTCTAGGAAGGGTCTATCCAAAGACAATTTAAAGTATAAGATGCATAACGACAGTAGTGCTCTCTCTCCCTCCAATCGTTTGCATCTTATTCCTTTTTAATTAGTCTTTGCTCCTTTTTCCTTATCAAAAAATAAAAAAAATCGATTGTAAATACATATCCTGAATTCACCTATCCCTTATCCCCAAAATGTAATCCAAAAATTGTCATATGTAGGATGGCGAGAACCTGGGTCCGCGGGTTGACTTTGATCTCACTGATTCGGGACGCATGCCCGAGACAAAGGCCTCCTTCCTGTGCGACAATGCCGGAGCGGAGATTGTACGCCAGTTTTTGGACCAATACTTCCGCATTTTTGACTCGGACAACCGTCAGGCGTTGCTGGATGCCTACCACGAGAACTCCATGCTCTCCATAACGATGCCTTCGGCCAGTCAGGCGGGCAGGTGAGTGCTTTACTATCAATTGATATCCCCGCACAACAGTGTCCTAATTCTTGCTCTCGCCTGCAGACTCTATAACTTCTGGAAGTTCAATCGCAATCTGCGCCGTGTGGTGAACAATGATCGAGATGACCACCGCATCCGTCTGCTGAAGTACGGCCGTCTGGCCTGCGTGTCCACATTGGACGAGTGGCCGCGTACGCAGCACGAGCGTCGCACCTTCACCGTTGACCTGACCATCTTCAACGTAAGCAATGCAATTCGATTCTTTTGTGTATTTGAAGCTAACTCTCATTTTCTGGTACCCAGGCATCAATGATGGTCTTCACTGTGACCGGACTGTTCAAGGAGCTGAGCCGCGAGACCGGCAATACCAACTATGATTTGCGTCACTTTGCCCGCACCTTTGTCGTGGTGCCGCAGAACAACGGCTATTGCATCCGCAACGAGACAATTTTCGTGACCAGTGCCACTCATGAGCAGTCACGCGAGTTTAAGCGCTCGCAGCATCAGCCGGCAGCCGGAGCAATTGCCTCGACAAGCGCCGCTGCTGCTGCTGCCGCCGCCGCCGCCGCTGCTGCTGCAGCAGCTAGCTCCACTACGGGATCAGCTCTGCAGGGTCGTCTCAATCCCGGAGGCTTGGGCAATGTGGCGACCGTGGCCATTTTGCCAGGAGCCACCAGTCCGGTGGCCAGTGCTGGAGCTCCAGCAGCGCCAGCAGTTGCGCACGATGACAATACGAAAATGCAAATGATTCAGGCCATGTGTGCTCAGAGCCAGATGAATCCGGCCTGGAGTCGCAAGTAAGTTCGATGCCTAGCAGAATGAATCGATATTTATTAATACCTGTTTCTGCACAGATGCCTAGAGGAAACAAATTGGGACTACAACCATGCCGCCTTTGTGTTCGAGAAGCTCTTCAAAGACAACCAGATACCGCCCGAGGCCTTTGTGAAGTAAATGCATCAAATGGAATGCATAAAGTTACGAGAAGGAGAAGCTGCTGCTACAGAATAGAGTCTAGATAATAGAGAATGAAGAACAGATAATAGAGCCTAGAATCCCACAGAACAGAAACTAGAGAAACTGTCGCGCAACCAAGAGCCAAGCAGGGCAAGCCAGAGATTCGTTAATCTAATGTTAATAACATTGTACATGTACACACTTTTTGTTTTTTGTTTATATTATTTCTTATCATTTGTAGTAAATAGGAACATAGACAAGCCGCGCGCTCTTGCTAACCCAGCGGGTTTTGGATACGTTTATTATACATATATCTCGCCTTAAGTTCTCTCTGGCCCTCTTTAGTGTTAAGCGCTTGTTGTATTCAAAAGCAAAGAGCTAAAAGTTACAAATAAATTTATTTAACAGAAAATTAAAACAAAGGCCCCAAGCAAGCAGTCAGTCAGTCACCCAATTTCTTTCTTTCTCTCAAATAGCCCCAACAAACGTAATTAATTTAAGAAAATGAATTTGGAATATCAATTTCTATCCACGAATGATATTTATGTACTTTTTTTGACGATGCTGACGTAGACTCAGAAACCAACATTACCTTTTGTTTCCTTTATGGCAGAACTAGCATAATAGTTACAAATAAGTTTTAGTTCAGATTAAGAGTTACGGTATATAGGAGATATATACATAACATACTTATTACATGTAAGGCCCAAGAAAAATAAATATAATGGAAGCAAATGTAAACCATATGAAAGTTCTTCTTATTGGGATTGTTTAAATAATATATTATTTTTCCATATTTTGATATATATCCTTAAAAAGGGTAAACTAAGCCAAAAGAGCATTGATTTTAATTTGGAAAGCAGGGGAATGTTAGTTTTTATTAACAAAAAAAAATAAGCAGATAATTAAAATGAATTAATGAAACAGTAAACGAAATTTTAATTATTTATTTATATAAAAGGGAGTACAAATTTAGTTTTCCATCGGAAATGGACACTAATAATTTGAAATTCAATGCGATTTATAAATTTTCTATCAAAAAGAAAGGAAGCTAATTTCGGTTCGCCGAATTTTATATACCCTTGCAGACCGAAAAAGCCACCAAGCGGCCATAATGTGTGCTGTATGTATGTGTGTACATTCGTACACACATGCGAACAGTACAAAATCCACTTACACATACATATGTATGCATTGTGTAAGCTGTATTCTCTCCTCGCCGGCAAGCCGTCGTTCAAACTTTGGCCGCTTGGTGGCTTTTTCGTTCTGACGACCCTTTCAGACTATATTTTAAATTATGTTTTATGACGGAAAGGAGTAATTTTTGGCACCATAAACCCTATATATTATTGATCAGAATTAGTGGGAGAATCGATCTAGCCAGGTTTTGAAATTATAAATGGCAAATTGCAAATTTGAAAAATCATATTTTGGCCAAAAATAAACGAAATTAAATTTTGAAATCATTAATGTGTTATTTTTTCCCCCTTAAAAAACGTGCAAACCAAATTTAAGTTTAACATTTTTTTAATCATTTTTAATAAGAGGAAAAATTAAAAAAAAAAGATTTGAAAGTGGCGTATTTTTTGCCAAATTATGAATTTTCAAATCTTCAATTTTCCAATTAAAATTTCAAAACCAGGTTAGATTGATTCTCCTATTAATTCTGATTAAGAATATATACGGTCGAAAATGTCTCCTTCACAGAGGATCAAAGGATTATTTAACTATCAAAATCTAGTTTTAAAATTAAAGTTACTTTGAAAGCTGACCCGTGGAATGGGATTTCTTTGTCCCGCAGAACCAGTTCACCAGAACGGCTTGGAGCAACAACTCCCGGGTCGCCTTTTCATTGTCCCCGCTAAGGCGAGACAGTGCCCAAAAATAGCGAGAGGAGTGTGTGTCTAGGTCCTGTGGGTAGGTCCTGTTCTAGGCCCATTGTGCGTAGCCCTTTCGGAGCGTGTGACTGCGCAAGGACAACAATGGATTCAAATAACAAAAAGCTTTTCTAGCGTCGCCCAGCTTTCCAGATTCGGGATTTTTGGTTTTGGGTTTAGGTTTTGGGCCACAGCTGTCCGGCATTCAACAATTGGTCAGCAACAACTGGTCAGCGTGAGAAGCGGCGGGCGCCCAGCATCCCAAGCTGTCCAGCTGGACAATTGTCGCTGTGGTCCAGATAATGGACACCGGATTGGCCTGCAACCGGGCCGCTTTGTTATTCAAAAGAAGCTGGACGACTGGAATCAGGAGGAGGATGCCCGCATCTGTCGAGGATCTGTGGGATGGCGAAGCTCAAATGTCGGCCAAAGACGGTCAAACGTGTCCGCCAAGTTTTTGATTCTAACGGTCTTTTTGTGCAGCTGCCAAAATCTTAAGAAAATTTAATGGAAAGTCTTGACTAGCTGGGAATATATTTAAAAAACTATAACTTGTAATATCCTGGGGAAGTAAGGATATTGCATACTTGATACTTGTGGGATCTGAAAATTACATATTGTTACAGAACCGATAAAATACAAACACTTTACTTATTATCATTGATAAATAATAAATATAAAATCAGTATTATTTCTCTGTGTATTAAGGAAGGAAACTGGGGACTTGAAAATGGGGTACTGGCTCTGGTCCTGGCATTGGTCCTGGCCTTGGGGGCGTGGCTCGATAATGTTGTCAGCTCTCAATTACAACATATCGATGCCCGAGGATAAAAGCGGAAAGCAACAGCATAAAATTGAAACATAAAATTTCAATGGATAAACAGAGGAGGCCCGAAAATAAAAAGTGGTCCCCGGGGAAGACAAAAACCCATTGGGGGCCGGGCCCGAGGGCGATGCCCAGGGCATACCGTTGGGCAATAATACCTAAGGAACTCGAATTCGGACTGAAAAAGTCAAAAGCCCAAGGATCGAAACTGAAACTGAAACCGCAAGCTGAAACCGAGCCCCGCCTGATAATGTCCCAATTAATGCGAATATAAATGGCAAGGCGACTCTGCAACTGCAACTGCAACTGCAACTGCAGAATTAAGAGCGAATGCGTTAATTATTTATGCAACTTGTTTTTGTAATTTGGGGAGTGCCCTTCAATCATCCTAAATCGCCTGATAAGGCTTTATTATCCCTACACTTTATTGCTTATTTGTTATATACTTAAGGGGCTCATTATTTGCTTAAACTTTTTGTATAACAAACACAAAGTAATGGGGGTTATATATGTACATTATTAATTAAAAAATGGCATTTAACTGGAATATTATTTCATGAGCCTTAATTCCCATAATTCTTAATGATCCAATTGTTAAACTGCATCAAGTTAAAGTTAACTTTTCGTTGTTTATTGAATATGACATAATATAATAATGGCCCCCCTTATATTATCTTGAAAATCTTTGGAATATTAAGTGCTTGGCTCTCATTACAGCCATTTACATTTTAGTCAAAGGCTCCTCTTATCCTTCGCAGAATCCGCTGCTCGCTGGAAATTAATATCCTGCGATCTTATCATTGGCTACATAAAAGATATCTCCAAGAGATATCTCCGACGGTTATGGACCTGGGATTGGGTTATGGCCAAGGTGGCAGCAGGAAGCAAGAGGAGGAAGGAGGTGTCACAGGCAGGGACCTGGGACTGGTTGTTATTAACCTGGTTATTATCGTTTATAAAATAAATAAGCCCCGGTAATAACGATAATGAGCAGCCGAAAATTGAAATAGCTGCGGAGATCGCAGATCGCAGATCGCAGATCGGAGCTGCTAGGCCCTGCAGGCCATCTGCAGGCCACCCAGGACACAAATGGCAGGACACGGGACACGGACATGCAGCCTCGTTGGCAACGCTCAGCCTCATTAACGCCGCGAATTAACGGGCATTTAGTCAGGAAACAAAATGCACAAAATGTTCAAGTCCTGGACACCAACGAAGCTGGGGCTGCCCCTCCTCTAGGTATCATATCCTGGCTACTATATATATACATATATCCTTCAGGCTTGCATGTCTGGCGGCCATCAAAATTTATATTTAAAATGCATAACAATGAGTGCAGCGGCACGCGAAGCGTTAGGATCGCGGGATCAAGGATCGCTGACTGCAAGCCAGGGTGGATTACTTCTGGCACCCACATACAGTCAGGATCAAAAGGGTTACACACACACACACACACACGCACAACAAAAGCCAAAGAACAAACAACGATGAAGACCACGACGGCGGCGGCGGCGAAATTAAGCTGGAATTTTGAGTGGCACGAGCCGTCGCGATCCACGATCCTCGATCCCGCTGCACTGCTTATCCTTAATTTCGCCGGCCCGGCTGTCGTCCTGCGCCTGCTACCCGCTGCCCCTCCTGCCGCCTCCATGGCGGGACAGGTGCAAGCAAAACTCTTCTTTATTTTTTTTTTCTTTTTTTGTGTTGTATGTTTTTCGGGTCGTCTGTCCCCCAGGAGAGTGTCCTTTGCAGCGATCCTTAAGCATACAAGCACACAGGCAGACAGACACTGGGACAGGACACACTCGGCATTAATTCGCTTCTTTATTTTTCGGTAATTGCCGAAAATGTTCCGAGTGAACGAGCGAATCCTCGTGCCCAGACACCCTGTCCCATGTCCTCTGTGTCCTGCGCGCCTCCGTGCTCTGATCCTGTGTCAGCCGGATTAAGCCAGAGGCTCGGGCAACGCAGTTGTGGCGCTGATCCTTAGCGCTTGATTGCGATTTCACGTTCCTCTCATTTTTCAACAGTTTCAGCAGCCGTGCGATCATTGACTCTTGTCAGGCAATGAATATGCAATGTGCAGGAGTCGCTCCCCCCCCCCCCCCCCCCCCAGGAGTCCTCAAGGCCCCCGTCTTTAATCTCTCGCCAGGAGTCCTCGAAACCCCCTCGTTGAGCCTTCTTACGGAGCGACTTTCCATAACTGTGTATTTGTATGTACAAGGATATTTATATATATTTCAAAGTTTAATATTTGAGTTGGAAAAGATGTAAGAGTAAAGAGTAAAAGTATTTTTTGACTATGTTTTTAGATATCCTAGAAGATGTTTTGATGAGTCCTGTTGATAGACCTGATAATAAGATAATACTTATAAAAGTGTTTATTATATAAAAAGTAAAAGCATTTAACTATTTTTTAAAGGTATTTAAAGTGTTTAATGTATAAAACTTAATGTGCAAGTGGATAATTTTACATTAACAAAGGACAGTCTATAAATGAGGACTATTTCGTATATAAAAATTCGTAAATAATTGAATGTTATATTCAAATTACGCTTTAATTTGATCAATATTCCAACCTAAAGATAAAAATTAAATAAATATATTTAAATAAATTAACTTCTTGAAAGCAAATTCATAAATTTAAAGGCATATCCCAGGAAAAATTGGTTTTTATTTAATTATTAAATGCCTAAATACATACATATATAATATAAAATATTAATTTAGTTATTATTATTATAATATTAAGAAAAATCAAATCTTGAAAACCTCAGCTGCACTCCTACAGCTCCTGCATAATTGCTTCATTTTTGTGGGGGCTCAGGTCTCAGGTCTCAGGTGGCGGCAGGTGACGCGTGCCCTTGCCGCAGGTACGCAGCCACAGGCACTAAAGGTGAGCCAACACCATCTGCCACCGGCACCTCCCCCTCTCGATTACGCAATCACAACACATTAAGCGCTGATTAAGACACTTGGGAGCCACTCGTATGCAAAAAAGGTGCCCCGAGCAGGGGCACAGATCAGATTGCACACACAAGTGAGAGACGGAGAGAGAGAGATCATGCACAAATCGACAAGGGGAAGTGCTGGCCAACGAATCCAGTTTAATAATAACTAAAAAGTCAGAGAGGCAGACAGGTTTCTTTGCTTTTTTATTTATTTTTCACGGTGTACTGCAAGGATGCAGGGTGAGACGACTGCTGCAGCATTGCAGTGGATGCCTGCAGCTCCGAGGGTTGCCACGCGACTGCAGCGCTCACCCTTTTTGGGATGAAATGCAATCCTTTATCCTCGATTATCCCTGTCCGTCCACTGCCTTTGATATTATAATTATGAGAGTCAAAAGATTGTGGCTATCGGATTGCAGTTTAGTTCGGTGAGAGGAGCATCTACATAAGCGTATATGATATCTATGGAGGGGATGTCCCCGGATGCCTGTCCATGTCCTGTAATACCGTTAACAGGGTGCGGGGGGAAATGCACCAAAAAGGAACCGTTAACCCAACGAGTGAGTGAAAAAGTGTGAGTGAAGGAGCTAAGGAAAAACCAACAAACACACACCACAGCGACAAGCAGGTGCAGCTGCTCGTGGCAAGATCAAGGATCGCCGATTGCCGATGATAGGGTCCTGTCCGACGATCTCACTCTGGCGACCCGAATCCCCCCAGGGGAGAGTGTGCCATCATCAAGGCGACGGACAGCGGGCACTTTCGCTCGCCAGGATGCATGTTGCATGCCGCACGCGCTTTCTTCCTGCGCGGCATAAGAGCAGCACACGAAGCGAAAGAGAAAGAGCTGCGGCGGGGGCAGGTCCTGCCGTGAGATTGCCATCATCCAATCAGCCGGAGACCCGAGTCGCGAGTCCTCGAGTCCCAAAATCGAGTGTCAGTCAGGCAGAACTTATTAAAAACGCATTGAGGTCATCGGCACCAGCAGCAACAGCAGCACAAGCAGAATAAGGAGCACGACTAACAGTAACAGAGGGACTCAGCAGCAGAAGCAGGACCAAGCGGTGAAGCAGGACCCAGACCTGAAAGCCATCGATAGGGGCAAATCGAGCATGAGGAACTCCACTTGCCCTGGAAAGCCATTTGGTAAATACTAATTAGGTTGGGACTCCCAAAAATAAGTCAGGTTACTGATGAGGCATGCTGGCAGCTATAGAAAAACAATTTCATAAAATATAAATATAATTTTTAAAATATAAAAAAAAAACAGAAAGGAAGCTTACATCGGTGAGCCAAAGTTTGTATACATTTGCATATTTAAATCAAAAAATTAAAACCGAAATTTTAAATTTAATACAAATTCAATTTGTTTTATTTTTTGGCTAATATCAAGTTATTTTCCCAGGATTCTGTAGCGCTGAGCAAAGCCTTAATGAGTGGCAAAGCATAAAGTGGAGTTTAAAACGCAAAAAGGATTAGTGGGTGGCATCTTTCGGCAGCAAAGGACCCGCTTAACTCCTCTGCACTAGCGGTGACGTCAACGCGAATGAATTCCGCAATGGTCGCAGGACACAGGCCATGGGGATACACAACAAACAACATAAATCCCGTCAAGATTTGAAAGGACACTCTCTCAGCCATCATTTGTCCTTGTTCCGCCACGGGACAAGGCGATTACAGCCCAGGGCGGGACGGGGACATACGCACGCACAAAAGCAGCACGGGGGTTGCAATCTAATGAAATAATAATAATAAAAAAAAAATAAAATAGAAATACAAAAAAAAAAATAAAGAAAAGGGGGAACGCAATGGAACGTTTATCATTCGCAGCCGCGCTGCTTTTGATCCTCGAGGGCCACTGGCGGTGGTGCAACAGAGACAGCACAAGCCAAGGACCAAACGGGACAGGACACCCCCAAAAAAAAAAAAAAAACAAAGCTAACGGTGGAACGCAGCGGAATGAAACGCTCACTGTGCGTTTCTCAACCCCTCAAACAAACAATCCCCTTGATGTCCCATTCCCTGCCATCCCACCCGCTCTATAGAATCCCACTGCCTACCAGGACATATCATCCCGTTTTTTAGCATCCCGTTCGAGACCATCCCACAGCCCACATCCCTTATCCCCTTATACCACCGTACCATTCGATCCCTTTTATCCCGAATCGAAATGGAAATCGCAGCATGGCAACACACACAAAAATGCGTCGCAGTTGCCTTTTGGGGTGGGTGGTGGCTTTTCCTTGGCCTCGAACCCTCGTCCTTTGTGCGGTGCAGGGGAGGCAGGACAATGACGACTAGAATAGAGCTAGAGCCAGGAGCAGAACCAGAAGCAGACGCAAGCCAGCCGGCTGAAAACATTCCTGGCATACGCAGGAACGCACCTCAGCCAGAGTCCCGGGCCCAGAGGTGGTGGCTTATCCTAAATCGAGAGGCATTTCGGGGGTTTGAAGACCTCTTTCTTCTAATAATTAAGAAAACCAATTTTAACAAGAGAATATACTTAGGTCCTTGGTGAAACTATGGTGCTGCTTCAAAGGATAATGCTGTGGCTTCCTCGCAAAAAATTGTCCTTGCTGCAGAAGATAGTAAAGTTTGTAAAATTAATTTGAAAAATAGGTAAACCTGCTTAAAAATTTTATTAAATAATTATTAAATTAACTGATTATCTAGGTAAGTTTTTTTAATTTTATAACTAATCTTAAGATTGGCTTTTTGGCAAAATTAAAAAAAGAGGGAAGGATGGCTGGTTAGTGGAACTCCCCCTCACTCTTTTAAAGGACACCCCTCTCTCGCTGCTGTTCAGTGGCGTTGAGCCACATCCTCGACCTTGTCCTTGTCCCGAATTTTGGGGTTGAAAAACTACGCAAGTTTTGCTTGTCTCGGAAATTCGGCAACGGGACGAAGTCCTGCATGTGTGTGTGTGTGTGTGTGTGTTTTTGGGTTGGTAACAGTCGGAAATACTTTGTTGTTCCTGCTGCTCCTTGCTGCTCCTGCGGGGTGCGCATCGGATTTAACATTTAGCTAAACGAGGAAGCGGCAACAAAGAGGAGTTAGCAGTGAAGGCGGAATAGTAGTGGAGGAAAGTGGTAAAAGAGAATCAAAAGAAACGAAAGAAGAGGAGAAGGCAAGATGCAGAGTTATCATCGTTATCACTATTGACACCTCAGGTTCTTCCAGTTGGAAAAATCCTTAGAAAATTCCAAAGTATATTTCCAAATAGGGAATTAATGAGGGAAATTTTAGAGGGAAATTCTAAAAAAATTAGTTGGAAATGCGACGAAGGGAAATATGTTTTATAAATGTAAATGAAAATATTATAAACAAAGATAGCTTAAAAATGAATTATTTGTAATATTTATATATATTTATTAATAATTTTAGTTTAATAATAGGAGACATCAGGACAAGATGAAGTAAATCAAGGAAAATGCATTTGTTTTAAACTAAAAAGCAGCCAGGAAAGCAGTTCCTAGAGAAAGGAAATTTAACAAAAAAAAACCCAGCTTTAAATCTGTAAATCGGAAATATTGTTTTCCCCAGTTTTTCTCCCCCCTCTAATCAATCAAATGCCAATGAAATTGGTATTTTTAAATGAAATTAGTCCCCTTTGCGATGTTTATTTTTGGGTTGCAAACAACTCTCTTCTGGCCTCAAGTGGCAATCGTAGGTGGAATAGGATCCACAGTTCCATGCCCGCTTTCTCTCTCTCTCTCTCGCCTTCCTCCGTGTCCCTTTCTCCCTGCTTCCATATGCCCTTTGTTTTTCCCAGAGACTTTTCTTTTTGTGAAGCAGCTGTGGCTGTCTGAATTTTCCTAACATTTTCACAAGAAGGAGCGGGGAATGGAGGAGAATCAGAGAGCAGGGAGCGAGCAATTGGAGAGAGGAAAGGCAGAGAGAGAGAGAGACAGAGGCCCAGTCTTGGGTTCACCCTTGTTTTTCAGCATTTTCCACGATTTTTCCGACGCGCCGCACTCGCTTGATGACAATGAATTTTCGCTTTTCACACTCACCCTTGACGCTAACATAGCTGCCAGCGTCGCTGCCAACGTCCAAGCCAATCAGATGGAAAATATTCGTTTATCCGTGGCCTTTTTCGTTAGTTTTCCCGATGTTTCTCTTTGGGAAAACCTTCTTGGTTTTAGGTTCTAGGTTCAGCGTACTCTAAGCCGGCGGCTGGCTGCTCTTTGAAACGGATAAACTGGCGGATAGACGACGCGCCGCGCTCACGCAGCAGCAGGAGCAGGGTCAGCCATTTTGGTTTATAACTTTCACTGCTTGTTAGCTGGATGGGTGGAAAATGTGACGCCGACGCCGATGCCTCAGCCGCAGCCGCTGCCGCAGCCTCAGTCTCAGTCTCAGCCAGCGTCGCTGTTGTGTGGCGCGTTACCGAGTTTTCCTCGCATTTTCATCGGGACGCAGACACCTTGGGATCCGGATCCGGCAGTTCACTCGTCGCCGTTGCGTCAGTTCGTTCGACACTTAGCTCACAGCTCACAGTACCGATTTACTATAGCTCCGCAGCAGCATTTGAGTTACTTTTGAGAATTCGATTCGGCCGCCGCCATTTGCGTTTTTTTGTTGTTGTTCCTTCCATGCCCCAAAAGTGACAAAAAGGCAAAACAAGTGGAAAGTGTGTTGAGAGAGAGAGAGAGCCGGAAGCAGAAAAGGATAACGAAGTTCAACTTATAAAGAAGAAAAGTGAAAACGCAGGAGGAGCAGCAGCTGAAATCTGAAGAATTAACCAAAGAATTCTAGCGGTTTAATTATATACCAAAGTGTAAGTGAAAGATGGGAAAAGCCAGAGGAGGAGGAGGAGGAGGGTGCTAAGGCGAGAGAGAGGGAGAGCGCGGTGGGGGAGGCGAGGAAATGAGAAAATGTGAGAGGCAGTGGCGGGGAAGAGTGGGATGAGAGAGCGAACATTTTTCCAGCCTACTTTCTACGCACTCACGCAGCTGCTGCTGTCTCGCTTGCACCCACCCACGCACCAACACAAACCCCTCCCCCCCCGGCCCCTGCCACTGCCCCTGCCCCTGTCCAGGTTGTCACCTACGCAAAAATCAATAAACCAAAGCAAATAAAATAAATAAAATAAAATTGAATAAAAAAGGCAACGTTTCCTGCCATTATCCTTTGAGGAAAGCGCCATATAAAAACTTCGAATTTTAAATTGAAACTTTCTGGACTGTATTTTAGGGGAAAATAAATTATATTACATAATTGCTTCCCCCCCATTAATTAAATAAAGAATTGCTTTGTATTTTTAAGTAATATCTCCCTTTTTTTATTTTAGTTTAAATAAATAAATAAAATTGCAGATTTTATATTAAACTTTAATGTTATTTAGAAAACTGCTAACTAATTATAAATTTGAAAACAAGACAACATTTGCACTCCTGTCAAAAAGGGCCCTACAAATTTTCTCTTTCCCACAAAACTCGGTTTCAATTTTCTTTCACCAAAACAAAAAAAAAAACCCAAAAATTTAAACAAAATCCGAAATATACACATTCACAGAGAGCCAGCAAAACCCAAAATCCAACCAAGTCAGAAATCGGAGGGGTAAAGAGAAGCGGTTGACCAATAAATACGTAACACCCGAGATCCGAGAATATCAAGAGAAGCCAATCCAAATAGAAAAGACTTCATTTTCGGCTTTCAAATTAATTAGCAAAAAGCACAGTCCTGTTCGCGATCCTCCAAAAATCTAGGACTCCCAGCTAAATATATAGTTTCGTTAGGAGAAGACTTAAGCATAAGATAAAGCAGGCCAACAGAAACTGAAACGGAAACGGAAGCGTACATTTTTACCGGAGACAGAATTATCCTGTTAGGCCAGTCAATCGATGAGCAGCCCAGTTGGATCCAATTAAGCCTGTAAGTATATCCTGTATACCGGTGGACAGGCAGTGAGCAGCGGCAGGCAAACACTTGAAATCTTTGCACAACAAAGAGACATATCCATATCCTTCCAAAAGAGAGTTTCCTCCTTTTTGGAACCCAAAATTAATATCCGATTCATACACAAGATGATAACTAGTCCTAGATCCATTCAGACTCCAAAAACCCTAAACATTTCCGGTTAAGTACATCCCGAGATCTATGCAGAACCTATAATTTGCTATAATGATTCGCACGCCCGCCCGCCCCATGTTCGTTCTCGTGTCTGCCTTTCATTCATAATTCCAACGATGGAGGAATGCTCCACCTCCGACTCCAACTCCAACTCCGGCACAGTGGGGCGTCCGTTGCGTTGCAACATTGTAAGGACTGACAGACAGCCCGTCGACTCAACTGCAGTGGGCACTCCGCAGGTCGGATGGCGGTGTACGGTAGCAAAGGCAGCATCGCCTTTGCGGAGGCTCCTCTGTGGAACGGAGGAGATGGCGTGCTTGGCGTCTATTTTGAAATGTCTCGACAGCGGGCAAGATGCGCGTGGCATGAATGGAGGAGCGCGTCTGTCTTGCTTGCCAGTTTTTCGTATTTATTTTTTATATACATATATATCGCCCCGAGCTCTGTGTGTGCTCCACTCTCTCTCCCAGAGCTCTTCCTCATTCTAAACGCGAGGCGTCTGCTTCTAAATTTAATGCATTCCCTGCCAAGTGAGGCGAATTGCATGGAATGGATGCGAAAAGAAAGTGGGAAAATCGGATCAATTTTAAAGTTCAACAGCCGTTAGCTAAAAAGGGAAAGTTGAAACATATAGAGAGACAGAGAGAGAGGGAGGGGAAGGGAAAGGAGCAGCAGGAATTAGACGAAGGTTAGCTTTCTTTGACCAAGTATCTCAGAGATACTTAATATCTGAAGGATCTGTTACGCTTTTGCTTTACTTTTAGTGCCAAAAATGAAACTTATTTATTTAGATACTTCTAGCTTAAGGATAATCACCTCTTTTCGCAAGGAATTCCCATAGTTTTAATTTCCTGGCTGAGATTGGTGGGATCTTCTCTCCACTTCCGTTTCAGTTTTGGGGGAGGTTTGCATATCCGCGATCCTCTGCGAAAGCGCCTGGAGGCAACTGTACCGCTTCTATGTTTATATATATATATATATATATATATATATATATGTAGCAGCAGCAGCAGCAGCGGCGCTCCTTTTGACGCGGTTTGTCCTTGAGCCGGCGCTCTAAGAAAGCTTAGGTAGGCAGGCGGCAGACGGCTGCTTTCGCAGCTGGTTGGCTGCTTGCCTGGCTGGATGCCTGGAGGATGATGCCTTATCCCTCTCAAGACCCTCCTCATCCCCTGGCCGCGCCTCGTGTTTATCTAGTCCTTAAAGCAGAGGTGTCCTGTAGCCAAACGGGCTTCTCAGGCCTGGCAAATCGTATTTCGCGTTTGCTTTTTTTGTTCTTTTTTTTTATTTTCCAATTGTTTAATGTCCTGTTTTGTGGCTAGTGTGTGTGTGAGGATAACGTAAAGTGGTGCGTTCTGCTTTCAGCTCTTAGCTTTCTGCTTTGCTGTAATTAAATTCCAAAGAACCTTAGCTAAAACGCTTACGGAGAGCCCTCACTTGATTATTCCGGTCACAGTTCTCATCAGGTGATTTTCCTATTGCCTTCGAAAATCAATTTTCCTAGCTTAATTACTAATTTTCATTTGCGGAAAAGTCGTAGATATACCTCAGTTATCCTTGCGACCCTTTATGTATTTCCCTTTTATTATATAACAAATCTTAACAGGGGAAAAATCAGGATATTAATGAGCAATCCTTTGCAAAATCTAGTTTCAAGTGGGCAGCATATGTTGTCCTTTGAAGGAGATTTACTTGCCATATTGTAAGCGGCTTAAAATAAGTACCTCCCACACTTAATCAAGCCAAAGTCCTGGCTGTGTATCCTTTTCGCCCCCAAGTGTGTGTGTGTGTGTGTGTGTGTGCATCTCAATCACATTCGAGTGCCAGTGCGCCATTGCATTCAGCACAATGCAATCAACAACCACCACTGTCGCCCACCCAAAAAGGATATCTGTATATATGGCACACACTAACACACACACACACCTAGCTCTCGGCGATTTCATTCGCGATCCTGAGTGGGTGGCATTGGGTGGTCTTCACACACACACACACACACACACTGGCAAGGGGTTGCTGCACTTTGCTGCGCGCGCGCCATTTTCCACAAACAGCAAAAGGGAACAGAGGAACAGGACATGGGGCAACCGGCAAAAGTGTGCAAACTGCAACAGGCGCTTTTTTACTATTTGCCGGGGAAAGGTCAAGCCCACGCCCACCGTAGGACCAGCGCGTCAGCGTACAGGGTTAACCTTTGGTGGGATGATGTTGCAGCCGCAGGAGTCGCCACCCCTTGCGACAGGAGTGCCGCCAGTGGTTTCTACCAACCCTCGAAAGCCCGTCAGCAGGGCGAGGCGATGCGATGCACTTTTGTTGCTTGTTGCAAATTGCTTGAAATGATTGCGAGGACAAAAAGCTTTTCAGGCTTCGCCACCTCTAATTGGCTTGTCGCAGGCGAGGCAAAAGGAGCAACAACAGCGAGGCAGCAAGGAGCAAGGGTGGAACTAATTTAAACCATGTAGCAGAGCCACCCTTGGGTGAGAGATGAGGCCTATTAAACGTCAATTAATGTCACCTTCAACAACTGCAATTGCTGCTGCTGCCGCTGCATCCTTCGTTTATCGTCCTTCCACCTTCCTTTGGGCTTCCTTCCTCCTGCCTCCCTAGTTTTTTTTTACCCTGGTACTTACCCTTGCGCATCCTGATTTTGTTTTGATTGCGACGCGTGCAAGACCGGGTCCTGGAAGGGTCAGAGTGCGGCGCCGCATTTAAAGTGCAGTCCTGTGCATGCAACAAGTGAGCGAAGCGAAGCCTTGCTCCTTTATTGTCCCCATTTGAATGCAACAAGGAAGAGGGAAAAACTAAAAAAAAAAAATGCAAATGCATCTTAGGGCGCAGCTTCCGTTTGAATTTTTAAAGACACACTTCACGTGTGATGATATCTGAATGCCAACAAAAAAGTCAACCAAGTTGTGGAATAAATGTTAGCTGAAGTTAAGGAAAAAGGATACATGGAAAGCAGGAAGCTTCAGAACTGACAGTTATTAGCTTATCTTGGGTTCTTAAGGAGATTTCAGCTAACATTTTTTACGTTTCGATATAAGTCTGTTTAATTTTAGTTTTTCCAATTTATTCAGTTGCAAACAATTAAATTAAAATTAATTTTTAAATATTTTAAAAGATTTAAATATTTCTAAAGTTTTTCTTTAAATTTTCTTAAAAGAAACTTGTGAATACTTTTTTTTAAATAATTTAAAAACCAAATTAATCTAAATTAAATTGTAATGGTAACTCAAAAAAGTTTTATAAACAAGTTTTGTTTAATTTTAGTTCCTCCATTTTATTCAGATGCAAAAAATTAAGTTAAAATTAATTTTTAAATATTTAAAAGATGTTTTATGAAGTTTTTCTTTACATTTTGACAAAAGAATCTTGTGAATACTTTTTTTAAATAATTAAAAAACCCAAATTAATCTAAATAAAATTGTAATGGCAACTTTAATATGTTTTATAAACAAGTTTTGTTTAATTTTAGTTTTTCCAATTTATTCAGTTGCAAACAATTAAATTAAAAGATGTTTCTAAAGTTTTTCTTTAAATTTTCCCAAACTTCTGAATACTTTTTTTAAATAATTAAAACCCCAAATTCATCCAAATCAATTTTTAATGGCAACTAAAATATCGTTTATAACTAAGATCTGTTTAAAGTTAATTTTTCCAAATTTATTAAGTTGCAAACAATTAAATTAAATTAAATTTTTTAATTATTTAAAAATATGTTTCTGAAGTTTTTCTTTAAATTTTCCCAATAGAAACTTGTGAATACTTTTTTTTAATAATTGAAAACCCAAATTAATCTAAATAATATTTTATTGGCAACTTAGAAATGTTTTATAACAAAGATCTGTTTAATTTTAGTTTTTCCAATTTATTTAGATGCAAACAAATTAAATTAAAATAAATTTTTAAATATTTTAAAAGATGTTTCTAAAGTTTAGCTTTAAAAATGTTCCCAAAATTGTGAAGAAACTTGTGAATACTTTTTTTTTAATAATTTAAAACGCAAAATAATCTAAATAATATTTTAATGGCAATTGAAATATGTTTTATAACCAAAATCTGTTTTATTTTAGTTTTTTTGCAATTTATTCAGTTGCTTAAAATTAAATTAAGACAAAGACGAACCAAAGTGTTATTAATGATTCCTAAACCATAGAGATTCTTTATATTTATAGGGTTTCTATAGTTCCAAGTTATCTTTATAATTCAAAGATTCCTTTATTTCCAAGAAAATATTTCCTTCCCTAGAAAATAACAGAAAGGTGCTCTTTGATGGCTTTTCTTTTTGAAAATTGGGGCATTCCCGGGGCCACTTTCTCCGCGCTTGGACTTGAACTTTCGGCTCAAGGACATCGCTGCATTAAGGACTAAGAACTAAAGGGAGCAAGCAAAAGGAACAACCTTGTGGCCCTCTCGCGCCCCTTCTCAGTGGGAAACTGCGAAACCAGCTTAAAGTGTCTACCCCCCACTCCCCCTTTTCCCCCACCGTGGTCCCCCCATTCCCGCCTGTGTGCTCGCATTTCGTTTTTAAATTTTTCGGCTGCTTTTTTTACGTCTTTTCTAAGAACAAAAAAAAACCAACAACAACAACGAAAAAGGCAGCACAGCCAGGAATACAGAGCAGAGCAACTTTTGTGTGTATGTGTGTGCGTGTGTGTGTGTTCGTTCACTTCCTTTGCCGCTTCCTTCTTCCTTTTCGCTTTTCAGTTTTTCGGTTTTCAGAGAGCTTAAGCGCCGCCGTCGTCACCATCGCTACACCAATACCAAGCCATTATCCTTGGCGGGTGTCCGTGTGTGTATATGTGTATATGTGTATCCTTGTATCCTTGTGTGAAGCGCTTCTTGCTTTTTTGGCAACGCCAGCAGCGATGCCTACGCTAACGCCAGCGCCAACGTCGACGGCAGCCGCAAGATGTGGCCAAACGAGAGAGACAGAGCGAGAGATAGATGGAGTGAGGGAGGGTGAGGCAGGGGCTTGGGGGGAGTGTGATGGAGTGACAAAGAGAGGGAGAGTGGCGCAGCAGTCCTGGGCATCGTCCCTCTCGCTCCCACGCACTCTGCCCTGGTAGGAGGGGGAGGGGGAGGGGCACTCCGCAGGAGCAGCAGAATACACGCGCGCGTCTTTTCTGCGCCGCTTTTTGAGTGGGATTTTGGAGTGGAGCCGGAAACCAACTGGTCAACACACACACACACATCCATAACTCGAACTTTGAGTGCAATCTTGACGATGTGATAAGAGCCTAGTGATAGTTACTTACATATATTTATAGATTCTTAACAGCCTTCATAAGTTGGAATTCAACAAGGGTCCTTAGTATGCAGGATTTAAATGGAAATAATCTATAAATAATAATATTTATATTAACTGATGCATCACTATAGATATTTCCAAGTTTATGCCTTAAATATGCATAAAAAAGCTATTAATTCATAAGTTTTTAATACAAATACAAATCCAAAGCTGTCCAAAGATGTTTTGCAGTCAAAATCCGTTTTATTTAAATTTAAAAAGAATAATAAAATAAATATATATTAAATGTAAATATAATAAAATATAATAAAATATAAATAAAAATTTAGATATAATTTTTTGTATTTAAATATTAGATACAGATTCCATTTTTGTATGTTTTTAAAACGAATTCGTGAGTTTTTTTTTTAATTTTAGCAAAACAATCTTGTAAATATTTTTTTAAATAAAATAATATTAAAATAATATATTTTTTTTAATAAAAACATTTTTCTTTTAGTTTTCCTTAACTGACCTAAAATATATTTAATACATTTTCTATAGATTTTTAAAAAAGAAACTCATAAATTAAGCTTTTAAAATATTTATTTAATATTCATTATTTAAAATATTTTAATATTTGATACAGATCCCATTTTTTCCATTAAAATCAGTTTATTTAAGTTTTTCCAATTTTATTCACTGACTAAAAATTCTTTAAAGGAGATATAAATAGATTTGTAAGTTTTCTAAAGATTTTAATAAATCAATTCTATACCAAATTAGTCTAAATAACATTTTAATGGTTATTATTAATAATAATTAATAATAATTATTAATAAAATATTTTCCGCTCATCGCCAACTCAAACTAGGCCTCCATTTTTTTCTAAGCTTCATCTGAGTTTCATTGTTTTAATTGCCGCCTTTATCAATTTCCGCGCCACTCAACAAAATCACAAAAAAAAAACACACACACACACAACAAAAGCGCTGAAAACCGAAAGTCGCTCGTTGGGCAGCAATATCACTCAACAGACGGATTCACTCGCCGAAAAATTTTCGGCAATCCCACATATACGCACACATACCAGTGCACGGGCTTCTTGGTTTGGTCTTTGCCTTGTGATTCTCCTTCCGCGCCTTCTCCAAGCGAACGAACTGTGGTGAGGTGGCATGCGTCTGTGTGTGTGTGTGCGTGTGTGTGTGTGTGTATCTACGCGCATTGGAATTTCGGCAATTTTCGAGTGGAACTGCGACGTCGCTGTCGCTGCCGGTGCCGCCGCCGCTGCTGCTCTGCCTGCCGCCGCCGCTGGCTCGGTCGGCAGTTCAGTGTCTGAAAACGCTCCTAACTGTAAGCAACGTAGCATCGCGAGTCGCGACTGCCGCTGGCCACCGCCGCTGCCCCAAATAAAAGAAATTATACAAATCCCAAGACAAAAAAATACCGAATAACCAAAAGCAGCAAGCGAAAAAACACACGAAAAAACAAGACGACAGAGGAGAAGCTGAAGCAGCAGCAACCCAGCCTTGAATCAATTTTTTTTTGTGTTACACTTTTCCATCTTTTTTTTTTTGTATTTTTGTTTTTGCTCTTACTCGTTGGCTGGTTCAGTTTTTTTCGCGCCACGGATACAACACGGATAAGGCAGATTACGGATACGTTAACGGACCACAGATACGGATAGCGGATCCAGCGTACAACTATCATCCGAGGGAATGCGCGCGCGAGTGAGATAGAGTGCGTGTGGAGGGAAGTTGCGTGGGGTTTTTTGTTGCTGCTTCTGCTTTTTTTCGTGGCACATTTGTATTTTTTTTGTGTTTCTAGTTTTGTTTAATTCGCTGGCCTTTCCTTCTGTTGATTTATCCTTGCCTCTGGCTCGGTGTGTGCGGGTGTGTGCGTGTGTTTGTGCAACAAAAACAACTCAGCTTCAATTTTTTTGCCACTTTTTTTCTGTCTCACAAAAAGTAAAAAAACACAAGTGTTGCCAAAAATAATAAATAAAGTTAAAAAAAAAAAACGCGCGTAGTTAAAACCAGAAAAAAGGAAGAGAAAACAAGAAAAAGTCACATATAAATACATACATGTTGTTTTATTTATTTTTTTGTTTTTCGAAAAGGCAACTCTGACATCATCTGCAAAGCTCCAACACTCCACTGCAAGAAAAAGCGGGCAACTATTTGGCGCACACAATAAGCAAATCGACAAATAAACAAACACAAGACACCCAAAATAATAATAACAACAACACGACGAACAAGCATTAGAAAAGTAAGCCAAAAGACAACAAAACACAAATGAGAGGCCGAAAAATTTCCCCAATTTTGGGCCATATGCGAAATTCATTTTTTTTTTTTTTTTGTATTATTCTTCTTTTGCCTACTTATTCACCACAAAAAAATAAACCAGAAAAGAAAACAACAAAAGCAACACAAAACAAAAAAAAAAAAATATGCCACCAACAACAACGCACACACATACACGCACGCACACTCACACATATGCCAAGATCAAAGTCAACTCGAATGAGGCTCCCGCTCTCGCCAGCGCTGGCCGTCCCCTCCTCTCACGCATCTAATGCCGCCGACGCCGCCACCCGCTCTCACGCGTCGACGCCGGCGTCGCTGCTCCACCGCTCTGCCACACAGTCCCCTCTCACTCACACTCCTGCACTCACTCTCTCTGTTAGTCGGTCGCTAAGCCGAAAAAGAAAGCCGGCCGGCCGGCGCGGCTCGTCGATCGCAGCTGCAACAGCTGTTAGCGTTAACCCTTGGATGGGGGTGTGGGTGGGACTGCACTTTCCTCTGTTCGATAAACCGAAAAAGCCAAATCAAAGCCACAAAACTAATTGCTCTTTTTTTTCCACCTTGTCTTTCCACAGATAACTCTTTTTTTTGGCCCAATTGACACCAAAAACAAACAAACAAAAAAAACAAGCACTAAAGTAAAAACAAGGACAACAAAAACAAAAAAAAACCCATCCAATTCAAAGTTTCGAAATTAAAGCGCTTAACTTAAGAAAACAGGGAGAAACAAAACAGTTTTTTTCGAGAACGTAAAGTAAAAAAATAAGAAATGCCAACGCGACACCAATAAAAATTCAATAACCATCGCTCGCTAAACGTTTTTTTTGCCCCCCTCCCCAGACTTAAGCTAATAGTTTCGATCCAGCAAAAAATTCTGGCTAAAATATAAAAAATATATAAAAAACATCAACGAAATCAAGTACCAACGTGAAATCCGTCAAGGACATGAGCTAATAAAGAAATTGAGCGCGCAAAATTCAAAAAGTCATCATTCCACACGTAACACGTAACCAGCACAAAAAACAAAACCAAACAAAGCAAAAAGTAAAAGCAAAAAATCAACCAAAAAATAAGAAAAAGAGTTAATGCAGGAGTAAAACGAAGACAAGCTACAAACAAAAAAAAGATATATAAACCACCGATTTCTTCGGATTCGCGTTTCCAAATCGCCAAATTGAAATTCTAAAGTGTTCTTTTCGCAACAGTTTTCGGTTTCTGCCCCGTATTTCGATATATTAAGCCGTATATATATATCTAATATATATAACCGACTCGCGTAACAGCACATAATATATATAAAATATATACGTACATAAAAAAAAAGGAAAACCGAGAACAATGGCATCCGAACTGGACCAATTCGCCGACCTGGAACTATCGAAGGAGGATCGCGAACAGATCTTTGATCCGCCTTTGGATCGACAGCAGTTGGAAGGTGCTGGCACCTCAAGGTATGTACACCCAATGCCATATTATTATTATTATTATTATCCTCTATATTATATTATGTACTATAAAATCCTGCGAAAAATCGATCGAACCAGGCCTTTTCTCTATCCAAAATATATAAACCCCATCCACAAACACTCCTCCATCTTTCATTGATCTTGATGTAATCCGTAGCTTTTGTAGTTTGTTGTGTGATGCTTTGTAGCTTCTTAGTGCGGGTTTCCAGCTAGCCACACACCCACCACCCACCATATATAATACATATATAACCACCCATATATTCTTTTGTCCACTTGGAAATGAGATACTCTCGTTGAGCGATGCTCTCACCCCGCAGATACACTCCTCAGATGCCAGGCCAAAATGGCGCCAAAAAGGTTTGGCGATTTGATGCGCCCCTCTAGGGTTCTCGACAAAAAAAAAATATATATATATACAAAATAAGGGGGAAAAGAAGTTAAGGCTCTCAGAAGTAATGGGAAACCCGGAGGAACTCTGGGCGAAACCAGAGACGTTCTGCTTGCTCCTCCTCCCTGCCCAATCCACAATTGCACAAATTATCACGCCAAATAACATGAAGTTTGCCCCTCACACGGTGCCACCCAACACCCATCAACCATCAGCCAGCACCCAAGCAACACCCAACACCCTAACGCCCCTGACACCCCTAACACCCCTGACACCCCCCTTGGACAGACAACGCTGCTAAATAGCAGCTAATTTCCTGTGATAAATTGGGCATATCACCGGGGAGACAGCCACAGGCTCAGGCTTAGGCTCAGAAGAGTAGTAAAAACAGAAAAAAACAGAAAAAAAAGGCTCTCAGGGCGTTGAGGATCCGATCCTATATCCCCGACCCTCGTCAAGGTTCCCCCCTCGAGCCAAGCTCAAGTGGTGTAAGCAAACACTGAGCGGTCTAGAACAAGCTTGGGTAGGCGAAACCATCATCATTGTCACATAAAAAGCCCAAACACAAAAAAAAAAAAAATGAGGGGAAGCCAGGGAACCAGGAAGGCAGCCACTACCTGTCTTGGCCCTACGCTCTTTCGATCCTTGCGATCCTATTTCTGGTACGAAGGCTCGCCCGGCCCAACCCTCGATCTGACAAAATTGATATACTTGCCGCACGCTGCCAAGGAGTAACTCACTTAGCATCCTCGTCCTTAAGGCGGGCTCAGTGATGGACAGATCGAAGCCAGACCCAACTCACAGTGCCAAAGATAATGTTTGTGTTGCACCTAAACAGATTAGAGCTTCTTTTTCTCAGTCGTAAAAAAGGGAATCTAGGCCAGTAGCTGCTGCCAGGACCTAAGGGGATTAAAAGTTATATAAATGAGAGATATGTGTATGAAATACTGAAATTGAAAAGATATCAAAAGATGCAATCTGCTAAAAGGGGATTTCATAAAAAAGTACAAAATTGTGGGCTCACATTTAAGTAAAGGCAATTTTCTGTTGGAAATTTTTATAATTATGTCCTATAGAAATATAAATAAAGCCTTGAGTTCTTGTTAAAAATTGAAATTCAAGGAATATAATTCCAAGTTTCAAATGAATTTTAGAAATTAAAGGTTTATATTTAAAAGGTTCTACAACAAAGTCTTGGCATTCGGAAAATAATATATTTAATATTAGTTTTCTATTGTAAATATAATTTGTATTAGTTAGGAATACAATAAATATATTCAAGATTTTCAAAATAATTTGAAATGGAACCATAACGATATGGGGAAGCCAGACTTAAGCGATATCCTTTGACATTTTAAATGTTTTCTACTCCAAAAATATTTTTTTTTAAGATTAGAAGATAAAGCTTTTCAAATGATAAACTAAACTAAACTATAAATGGTATCCTTTATTTTGATTTAAATTAAATTTTGGGAATGAGAAAAAATATATTTAAAATATATTCAAATTTGATTCATATTTTATTCTTATTTTGAATTCAATTTAAAATAGTTTTCTTTTGGTTTTCTTAATTTAAATGAAATGTTTTTTTTATTGTAAATAAAATTTGTGAAGCGAGAGATATAGCCAAAAGATATTTTTAAATTTTTAAATAGTTTGCAAGGATGTTCAAGAACTGAAACTGCAAGGCTTTCCTTTGGTATTTCCGTTTGGATTCCTTGGATTGCTGCAAGGCGGCTCTCGAAATCGGATTCTTCTCGCCCACAACCTTCTTGTCGTCGTCGTGGCAGTGGCATCCTGACATTTTCAAATCATTCGTGCCACTCGGCAATTCACACTCTGCACTCCCCGCTGCGGCACAGCTTGTTGCGTGTTAAGCCGCTTGTTGCAACAACGGCTAAGCCGGTAGGCAAACGAAGGCAGAAAGCCGGGAGAGCATTCGCAGGAATCCCAACTAATTTCCTGCCAGAATGCAAAGTAAACAAAGCCAAAGCGGCAACGAAAAAAAAAAAAAATACAAAAATAATAACAAAAAAGCAGCAGCCAAAAAAATACAGCAAAGGTGGAAAAAAGCCTGGCATAGAGACCGAAAAGTATCTCACAGCCGAAAGATAGAAAGAAAGAAAACGAAACGAAACGAAATCTTTTTCTGTAGCATTTGGTTTAATCCTCCAAAGGAAACATGCCGCTGCCACAGGAGGCATCGGTTTGCCTTTGCTCTTCGCTTGAATTTGAATTTGAATTTGAATTTGGATCTAGACGAGGATGAGGCTGAGGATGAGGACGAGTAGGACTTGGTCTTGGTTTTGCCTTTGCTTAGAAAGAAGGGTTGAGGTTTGAGTTGACCCAGAACGCCATCGAGATGAGATCGCATCTCTGGAATCTCTGTTCCTGTGTGTGTGTGTGTTGGTGATCTCATGATCAGGTTTCTCAGGAGAGTTGGCGGTTGGAAATATGATTTTGGCAGAGTTTAGGGGCTTTCCTGCCCAGCTTCTTTGTGTTTTTTTTGTGTTTTTTTGTTTGTTTTGTGTGTTCGTTTCGAACAAATTCTTTTTTTTTTTCTCCATTCTGTTTGTTCATTTTCTAGTCGCAGAAACACGTTTCTCATATTTCCAAACTCCTCGGCTCCTCCACTCTCTTAACTGCGAGTGCGCTCAAACAATTTTAATTATACCATGACGACGGCGGCGGCTTCATCCTTCTTGCTTCTAATGTTGGTTCACTTGCAAACGGCGGATGGGGAGGTTCCTGCTGGCCCAGCAATTTGTCCTTTGCCGCTTTGCTGCCTCTTCTAATCGCAACCCTTGCGGCATCCTCCGTGTATCTGTATCTTTTGTGCCGCCGCTTGCCACTTAGCTCTTCTGGAAGCTGGCAGCAAATTTGATTCCCATCGATTATCAACTCGAAGGGAGGCTGTGCCGCTGCTACTGTACTGCTGCTCCCCCTGCTTCTGCTCCTGCTTCTCCTTCAGCTTTGCTCGCCTTTTTGATTGACAGTCAAATTAGTAGGGCAGAGAGTGCCCTTTTTTGTTTGGGGGTAGCTTAGATGCGATCTAGACAGAAGCTGATCCTGCTCCTGCCGCCTGCAGCAGCTGCTATTACTTCTCTTCGAATCTCGGGGCCTGACCTTGGTTTATCGCTCCATTCATTCCATGCCATGCTAAACCAATCCAATCCAATCCTATCCCATCGCCCCCGCCTTTGTCTGCTCGTCACAATGCCCAGAGAACGCGTTACCCGCAATGAAGATGCCGATGATTGTGCACTCGGCACAACAGCAGCCAGGAATTAGCCAATAATAAAAATGTATTTCAAATATTTGATACCAAATATTTTAGGTTTATTTTATTTCACATTTTTATGCTATCAAAAACTTATACCAAAGAAAAACTAGCGAAATCTTGAGCAAACTCTTAAAAATTAATATTTGAATTGTTTCTTAGACACTTGATTTTTTTCCATAATTAACAATTATTTGTTGTTTCTTGAAATACTTGATTTTTCGCGGTGTATCTGCAGAATCAAACGTTGAATGAAATCAAGTACTAAGAGCATGGCGGGGGCGGCCCCGGGGTCTCTAGACACTTTACCTTTACCTACATTTGTCCAGAAATAAAAAAATTTAAAACAAAATACACTCTGGCCCATATTGGGATGGATGGAAGCTAAGGCGTGGCCCGCCAAAAAATTGCGGCTGCTGGAAAAATGCGATTTTGCTGGAAGTTGAAGTTGAAGCTGTTGCACAGCGGAAGAGCAGAAGGACACCGACTCTGTCCGGCAAACAGGATGCAAATTTTTTTTTGTGTGTCTGCCAGGTAGACAGGTATCCTCGCTCTGCCTGTGTGTTTGTGTGGGAGTATGTAGTTGTCAGGTAAAAAAAAAAAGGAAAACAATCAAGAAGTGCCAGTTTTGGGCCTGCCCTAATTTCAAGAGAATGCAAATAACCAAGTTGGCAATGTTTACCAGTTTCTCATAGACCTAAAAGTAGTCTAACTAAGCTTTAGGGATTGTATCTTCAATCTTTAATCAATTCAAAGGAATATATAAGTCTAGAAAAGTTTCCATTTCAAAATTTAAAGTTCTCTACAAATAAAAATATATTTTTTTAAGATTTCTTCAGTATTATCAATTCATAAGTTTTTATATTGAACGAAAGCTGGCATATTTTAAGGATCAAAAAATTTATTTAAATGTTTATACAATTAAACTAACACTTAAGACATTAGAAAACTAGAGGTTTTCATGTCAACTTTCAAAATTATTTACTAATTATTAATATTAAAATTTTGTTTAAATTTGATTAAAAAATTTATTAAAAATTAAAAAAGAAAATAAAAGAAAATATTAGCATAGGCAATTCGATCTTTAGACAAATATCGTTAATTCCCAAGATTTTCTAATGGCCAAATGTTATCTACAGGCTCGCCGGCATCCCGTTCTACTCTCTGCCAGCGCATTCTTCCCCATTTGAATTGTTTTTGTTGTTGTTCTTTTACTCGTTTTGTTTTACCAAATTTTTGTGAGCTCCTTTTTGGGTTTGTGTTCATTAGAAATTTCCAAGAATTCCAGCGACAACGCACACACGCGCAGAGCTGTAAGAAGATCGAGACACAGAGAGAGGTATTCCATTCCCATACCAGATCGGAGATTGCTCGATCTGGAGATTCGTGTTACTGCTGGCTTAGTTTTTCAAAACCCCGTAAAAAAAGAGAAACAAAAAAAAAATACAGAAAACACACAGAAAAAGGAAGCAGCAGAAACACACGTTCGCTGCGAACGAGAGGTGTGGAGTTGGGGGATTTCTATATTAAATAGTAGATAGATCGTACCCCTCTTAACCCCTTTTAACCCCTTAGTAGCCTCATTAATTCTTGAAACTATCTAAAGATACTTCTATAAAAAGTCTATGGAAAGTATCTATTACATACAAGTTCCATCCTTTTATCATTTTTGCAATATTTCTATCTGCCTTTGTCCCAACGACTGTTTGATCTTAGCAAGGGGAACCTGTTCCTGTGTTTAGGTCCTCCATATAGGCATGATCCTGCCGGGAATAGGGTTGTGGCCTAGCTGGCGGGATGGCAACTGTTGGGGTTCCGGCACACGTGGCAGAAGGACACCTTTCCCTACCAGGACTTTCTTTCCGTTATGACCACTTTCGTTTCGTTTTATTTCGTTTCTATTCAATGCGATTCGATTCGGCCAGCTGCCAGTTGCCAGGGACCTTTTGCCAACCCTTTTCGTGTCCTCGAGAGTGTCCTGCGTGTGCGTCCCCTGTGATCCTCGATCCCAGATCCTTGGAGTGATCACGCAGGTAGGGCCTGGAAATTACCTTGCAGGGTCCTGGTCTTAGTCGCTTCCTGGCCAGCGAGCGTATTGTTTGCTTTACTCGTATCTGCTATGCCCGCAGCCTGTGAAGAAAGCATTTCACCGGCGGTAGGGGAAGGGAAGGGAAGAAAAGGAAAGAAAAGAAAAGAAAAGGCAAGGGGTTGCGCGATTCCTATTCCCGATGCGAATTCAAGTCGACAGCTGCCAAAGAGCTTTCTTTCTTTCTTCCGCCAAAGCTTCGCTGCTGGCCGCACACCGGCGGACGTGGAAATAGCATCTAGGCTGTTGCACAAGTTGGCGGCATATAAATGTATCTCTTATATTGCAAACATCCTCATCCTTTGAGTTCATAAATAACTTTAAAAGTTGGCAGTACACATTTTCCGACTCGAAGCAAGCCCCCAAAGTATGACCCAAAATGTTGGCCGCGACTGTGGGTGCGAGTATTTATTTTGTGACCGCTTTCGTTTGGCTTTCATTGGCAAGGGGAGAGAGTGATGAGTAGAGAGTGGTAAGAGCAGAGAGGGAAAGCAGAGCGGAGGAAGAGAGGAGCGCACTATCAGCGATTCGTGATCAACGTGGCCGGCTGCTAGGGGGCGCTGCTGCCGCGGCCGTTGAACTGCCGAAAAGAAGCGACTGCGGCGCCGGCAGAGCGGCGGCAGCGCTTCACTTTACTTGCTTTTATTATTTCTTTTTTTTATATATTTGTGTATTAACTTTAAGCGGGTTGTTGCCGCCTGTTTACAACTGTTTTTACCGTTGTCTTTGGCGCGATTCCACCGCTTTTGCGGTCAACACATGTTGCCGAAAGCCAAAACGTCGCTGCCCCCGCTTCTGCAGCAGCGAAGCTGGTTGCAATGTCACGTGTGAGTTTCCACAAATACAGCGGAAAAGGAGAGAGGGCTGGTAGGAGGACAGGGGCGAAGAGCGGGAGAAAACAAACGGCGAGAAACGGCGATGTTCGACATCAATAAATAACCGGAAATAACAAATAGTTGACGAGATATGCGGCTCCTTGGTGTTGTTGCTATTTTCGCTGTTGTTATTATGCCTGCGTACGCATGCAATGCGTGACGTAATCCGCTGTTGCACTTTGCCAGCTCTTCTGGTTCACCAGAACAAAACAAAAGAGCGCATACCTATACAGATGCATGTGCGATCAGCTAAATGGAAGAGAATTTCAGGGTGGGTGCAATACCGGGAATGGCGCCATAAATAGGTAAACAATAACAATCCAAATAATTTAAGATCAATTTTAAATTTATGACAGTTGCCTAATTTTATAACTCATTCTTCGTAATATTAGTAATGCTTCGAGAACTTAATGGAATTTCGCGAATGGACAACATCTGGCAACGCCGATGCCCCATAACCGCGTAACGTGGTCATTTCTCCTACTTCTACTTCTCCTACTTTGTCGCCGTCTTCTTTTCGCACAGACAGACGCACACACACATATGCACTGCCACACGAAGTTATTGGCGCTCGGCAACTTGTGCTTGCCTCACTTGGCGGCCGCTCTCCCACTCTCTTGTCTCTCCGCCTGTCACTCTGTTGCTGCTTTTGCGGTGTATTAGCGCTGGTTGTTGTTGTTCTTGCCGCGCCGTCGGCTCTCCGTTTTTAAATTTTTTCTTCTGTTTCTTTTTTTCGCATTCCCATTTCGCCCATTCCGCTCGGCGCTCGTTCACCGCGTTAGCTGAGCTCAGTATTTAAATACTCTCTGCATTTTGCGGTCGTCTTTTTCGGAAATACGCGCGGCGTAGTTGCACAACAACAGCAACGGAATAGCAACAATAACAAATTATACAGATCCAAAAACTGAAACGGCAAATATAAAATATCACTAAAACAGTGCGTGCGTGTGTGCGTATGCCTGTCGTTTTTTTTTACCTCGCGGAAAAAAGTGAAAACAAATTGAGTTCAAGTTGTTGCAATTTGGCATTTATTGAAAGTTTAAAGCTGCAACAACGGGCAACAACACATAGTGCGTGAACAGTGCGCGTTGAAAAGGAACAAAAATAGAAGGTGTCTTGGTTATTTTTCAGCTTTTTCAAATCCCTGCTGCCTCCTGTCGTTCGTAGTTTTTGCGAAGTTTTTAACACTCACACACACACACGTGCATATGCATTGGTGGTACCGTTATGCCGGCTTTTGTCGTTGTGTCGTCGTCGCCAT
This sequence comes from Drosophila mayri, assembly GCA_008042485.1. NCBI lineage: Eukaryota > Metazoa > Arthropoda > Insecta > Diptera > Drosophilidae > Drosophila > Drosophila mayri. The sequence goes on along the minus strand of VNJN01005011.1, from coordinate 86,752 downwards.
CTCCTTTTAACAATCATCGTAGAGGGGGTTGTCCGAGGAGGAGCCAAAGGGAGGCCAGAAAATGTGCTCAATAAAAATCAATTTAGCAGCTGGCAACCAAGAGATAAACTGACCTACTTCCCACTAGCCGAACCCGCCGCCTGTAGTTATACTCAACAGTTGGCAACCCAGCCAGGCGCTAATTAGCCAAACACGTTTCTTCTCCCCTCTGCTCCAATTGGTAAAAGTGGACATAACGGTTCAGTGATGCGATATACATATGTATCTATCGATAGGCGGGCAGCAGGCTGCGATCGATTGCAGTGCGTTGAGTCATGCGAGTGAGCGAGAGAGGTGGGGGAAAAGAAGGAAAGAAAATGAACACGCCAGCGCATCCAGCAGAAATCACTGTTCAACGGCGAATTAAAGCCCATACGCATGACCAAAAAGAGCAAAAAGAAGAACAGAAAACGAAATCATATCAGCAAAAGCAACATTTTTTCTTCTCTTCCTTTTTGCTTTTTTTTATGTGATTAACAAGTGAGACGGAAGCAGCGGAGAGTGAGAGTGAGAGGGAGACGTCACAACATTTGTTTGTAATTCTCTAGCTCCCCCGCCTTTCTCGCTCTTTGACTCACTCTCCTTGTGCGTTTCCATACGTGTATATTTGTCATAACGTTCTCCCTTCTCCTCTTTGTCTTTTTCTCCTTCGTCTTAGCCCAGTCGCCTTGTTATTTTTTGTTTTTTTTTTTGTTTTTTGCGAATTGTGAAATAGACAAAATTGGGAAAAGAAATAACCAGAAGAAGTGTGTGCGATCGGTTAGAAAGAGTGAAAAGAGGCGACGAAACAGTAGTGAGAGAGAGAGAGAGAGAGAAACCGCCGCCTGAGTTAGAGATAAGAGAAAATAGTCGGCAAACAAACTAACAAAAACAAAAGGCAAAATCAACAACAACAAAAACCAAATACAAAAATAAATACAAAATGCACGGCAACAATAACAACAGCAGACTCAACAGCAATATCAACAGCAACAACAACAATAACTATTATCAACAAAAACAATCGATTATACGCTATTTGGATCGGTGAGTTAATGCGTGTGTTGCTGAATTCACACACACCACCACCACGAACCCTACCATCACCACCCACCCAGCAACGCCCCCACAACCCTCCCCTCATGTATTTTGTAACCAAATTTGTACAAAAAGGGGAAAAATATGCTTGGAACTTAGATCGCAAATTCTGCAATTTGATTGAAAAATTTATTAAATTTTTTTCTATTTCTTGGGTGTATAAGATAAGATTTCTAAACAGTTTGCCTTAATTTTGATAATAATAATAATATTAAGCCATTTAATTGGTTTATCTTGGAGATTTATAAATAAATTGTTGTTTTAATAGTTATTTTTAGGGCCATAATTACATTAGATCTATTTTTATACGTTTCTAACAATTAACCAATGAGTATTGGATCCTAAATTAAAGATTCTCTATAACTGACTTATTGATTTATAAATATTTACTTTAAAAGTCAAATTTAAATTGGTCATCAATTAGGTGTTTAATTCAATTATTTATTGAAAACTCAGACTTTTGTTTGTTTATCATATATCGCCCGTTGTCGCCGTCCATATGGCTATGCCACGCCCACACCGACACCGCCCCGTTTTGGTGCAACACCCCCAGTGCCACAAAACGGCCCCCTTTACACTCGGGTCCCCTCCCCACGCCTCCCTCTATTGCCCCCCCCCATTCCCTTGTGCGCCATTTTGTCATTTGCACTGCGCCCCATTTTCGTTTGCATGATGATGACGATGACGATGGTGATAATCGCCAAAAGCACAAACAACAACAAACAAACAACCAGCTGCAGCAAACACTAACAACAAGAAGAGAGAAATCCATAGAGTGGAAAATGGGGAAATTTGTCTGTATTTGCAATATGTATTCTGTTAGATACAATTGGGGTGAAGAAAAAAACAGAAATAAAACAAAAACAAAAAAGTCATTTATAAATAACATAAATATTGAATAATTCCATAAGGACTAGATTTTTATGTGAATTAATAAGAATTAAATAGCATAATTATTTATAATATATAATAATTTTGAATATATTTAATGAGGATCTTGAATACCATAAAGAAAATATTTCTTTTTTTTTTCCTAACTGTCTTACTACTTTATTTAAATTGTTCAAAAGCTACTATTATTATGACCGGCACTGTAAGTGGTCGTGTTTCCCCTCTCGGTTGGTTGATAAAGGTGACGAATTCGCATTGTTCGAATTGGAAAAAGTGCATTATGCGCGGCAAGTGTCGGCGTGAGGCTTCACTGTAACACAGAAGGTGTAGTGGTTGTCGCCGCACACGGGGCGAGGTGTGGGTAATGGGTACCTGGCAATGGCTAGTGGGCCATTGGTAATGGGTAATGGGTAATGGAAGGCGGTACCAACACAACATCTACACACCAATTTGGGTCAAGCAACTGCCAACAGAAACAGCAATAAGCAACTGCTTTAAGCTGGAAAACAAGTTTTCTATTCCATATGTTGACAAATCAAATTCTTTTGGTGATTTTCTTTTTTTTTTAATATATATTTATGAATGTTAGAATCAGTCAAAGATCACTGCGGGGGGAATTAGCAGAGGTGTCCAGCTTTTGAAGCTTCCAATGAAGACGAAATTGTTGGGATGCAAAGTTAATTCCTGATAATATATTATCGATAAAGAATTATAACAAAAGTCGCTTTCTAAAACTTGATAATTATATTTAAAATTTTTTAAATATTTGAAATCAATGGAATTAAAGATAATCTACAAATAATCGGATATCCATATTAATACTTGCCTTTTGGATATTTCAAGTGTTTCGATAAATTTAAATATTGCTTATATTTCATTTTTCCTTTTTCCAAGTGTTTACCTTGCAGCCAAGTGCTCAGGGAGGGGGCCAAAGGTAGATAAGCTCGGCAAATAAAATGCAAGGAGAGCGAGAAGTAAAGGCAATGCCAACGAATGGGGAAAAACTAACGGTAGTCGAGTGCAACAGTGTGTGGCATACGTTTCTATGTGTGTGTGCGCCAGCAACTTGTGGAATGCCATTCCACAGGAAAATGGAACAACAAGAAACATTTATGTTATGTGCCTTATGTACTCATGAATGTTTATGTGTATTGTGTGGCACATGCGTCATTCAACAGCATGTGCAGCATGCAGCATGAATATGTGTGCATGCGACCATGTCTTATTTAAAAATTCATGGGACAAAAATAAAGTTGCAATAATAAGAGAGACAGAGCGAGAAAGAGATAGGGAGGCAGGCAGATCCGACTTTTTCATTCATAAAAATTACACAAAAAAAAAAGAAAACACAACAAAGAGAAGAGAGAAGAAAGCAAAAGCAACATGCATGCAGCACACATACTCCCAATAAAGCAATGCAAAGTGCTTGTGTGTGTGTGTGTGAGTGCATTGAGCGCCACCTTTTTTTTATACAAGAGATAAAAGCTGAACAAAAAGAAGCTAAAAAGCACAACAAATTAAACCAAAATAAATACGCGGCGGCGCCGACAGTGTTGACTGCGCTGCTTGCGTCGCGGCCACTGCGTGTTGTATTGATTGGATTGGATGTGCATGTGTGTATCTATGAGATACGTGCCAACGTACTTATCTGTGTGGGTGCATTCCTGGCATAAACACAATGCCGGACAAAATAATATGTCACTATTTATACATACATTTCAGAAATTATTTTTATCTATATTTCTTTTTCCTAGGTATAATACCAGAAGATTTTTCAGATAAGAATCTATTTTTTTATTTCTGATAAATAATTTATATATTTACATATTCAATTAAATGTTTGCTTAGCTAAGTCGTTCGCAGTGCTATTATTTTGCCCCGAACTGTATGTAAAGGTCGGGCATTGATAACAGACGAAAAAAAACAGCAAGAGTGCTTGATTGTTTATATGTATATGTGTCTATGTGTGTGCTGGGGTCATTTGCTTAGAATCGGTCACATGTCGACAGAGACAACAACAAAAACCACACACGAACTGAAAGCATGCATAAAAAGGTAAAATTGTTGCACATTCTACTGGTTATTGACTTCTCTCTTTAGGGAACGAGAGCGTGTGCGGAAGAGAGAGAAAACGATGGGCTCTCTTTTCTCATTGGATGCAGCAGGCCTAGTACAATAACAACCACAAAAAAAAAGTGCAACGTCAACGAACTGCAACTTGACATTTATTCGCATACATAGGAGATTTTAGTCTGAAAAGAAAACAAAAAGCAAAAGCAATAAACACAAACACCGCAAGCCAGTGCCACAGATGTGACGCATGCTCAGCAATTACAGTTACCCGGCACAACAGTTTGACAGCCACTGCAGCATATGCATATGCGCTGGCTCATATTATACATATATCGAATTCCAGTGAATCCAAAAGATTGCAAAAAAGAAAAAGAAATAAAAATAAAATAAAATAGCAAACGGGTGCAGAATTGGCGTACCACGTTTCGCCTTTCGGTTCCTGGAAAAGCGCCACAGGCCAAGAAATCGCCTGAGAAATAAACAAACTATAACTTGTACTCAGAACTTGATATGTTCAATACCCTTTCTATGGCTTTATATTTAAAAACGGGGATTCAGCATTAAATATATTAATTATTATTCAATTTTTAATTAATAACAGTAATTTCAGTTTAAATATTTGCATTTTTAAAGGCTAATAATCGGCTGCTAGTAATCTTTGCGCTTTTGTTACAAACATTTTGTCGAAAGCCAAACATCCTTCTTCCACAAGGGTATGAAAACTGGACAGTGGAAGTGCCGGAATGCGTTGATCTTCGGCTTGCTCCTTCTGCCGCCCCCTCCTCTTCTTCGTCCAAAGCAGTTATTTCCTGCTCCTACTTATAGCAGGCAGATAGGGTTAAAAATTCGAGTTTATTTACAATTTAATAGAATTTTATGGTTCTAATGCTAAATACTTTGGCATCTAGTTGAGGATAATTCGCGGAACAAATGGCAAAACTCCGACAGGCAGATAAAGGGATAATTAGCTCCAAAATATATATAGTTTAAATCCCAGACAAGATCAAGATCGCTCTTTCGATCCAAGAAAATATGTCCTTAATACATCTACGGGTAACCGGAGACGACGGGGACGTAGCTTGAGCTGTTTATGTGTCATATGGATGGCGCCTCTGGAAGCTGTTTTTATTCTGTGAAGGAAATTGACACTTTTTGGTCTATAAACAAGAGCATTAAATCCAAAGTAAAGCTCTAAAATTTCTAATAAATTGGTTATATTTTGGAAGCTTAATTAAATTTGAAAAATACACACAATTATTTTTTGGAATTTGTGAAGTGAATCCCGCATAAACATAACTTTCTTCTTGATCACAGTTTGACATTTGCTTTGAAGGTTTGGCAGCTAATTAAGAAGATCATTCATGAAAGCGAGGGCGAGGGAGTTGTTAATTAAGAAAAGTGACAAGCACACAAAAGCCCTCCGCCAAAAAAAAGCAATAACAATAACAGAAAATGGGAGAAAACGAAATGAGCCCAGCAGCAGCAGCTCCACGATTCTCTCCACATTTGGCTTCTCCACTATTATTCTCTTCTCTCTTCATTCTCCACTCTTCGCTTTCCATCTTTGTTTGTTTGTTGTTTGTGCTTTTTGTTGTTGTTGTTCCCTCCTTTTGCTGCTGTTGCTATTATTGTTATGGTTGTTGTTTTAAGAAGTTGGCGGCGACTGGAGTGAAATTACTTCCAAGAAATATAAACACGATATTAAATGTGCAACATTCCAGGCTTCGTTTGCCGCCTTTTGCGCCAGCCTTCTCCTTCTGCTTCTCTGTCTTTCTTCGGTCACTTGGAAGATCTGGGAAGCTGTTCCCGCGTCATGATTGCATTGCCGTTATGACAACAGGATGTTTATATGTAAACCCGAATTTTCGGGTAGTAAAATTAACGCCAAAACTTAGATTTTGTTTTTGAATTCGATTGGAAAAATATATTAATATTTAAGTTAATTGGACTTGGAATTAATTTGTATAAAAAAAAACCCTGGAAGCCAAAATCTATTAAAGATCTGACTATTTATGATAATAATGAGTGGATCTACTTATCGGGGGTTAAGAGTACATCATCCCTTAAAGCTCGTAGTTGCGCTGGCTGCTCGTATTATCTTCTTATCATGCACTTAATCACTTCTCATACTCTCTCGCCACGCTTTCACCTTGAATGTTACCTTTTTTTATTGCTCACACTCACACACCCCCACACACACACACATCCTGGGCTTCCTAAAACTCGCTAAAAAATAATAGTTTAATAAATTTCAAAGTAGGAAAGTCCTTGAAATTAAAATTTATGTGAATAATTTAAGTAAGAAAGTGATTAATTTGTTCATTAGTTTCTATATGTAAAACTATAAACAGGAAACTGTCTGAACTGACTTTGTCCTGGCCCTGTCAATAGGATATATGTGCATATATTTTATATACATAAGTAATCCAAACCCAGATCACTAGTATAATACTCACGCCCGCTCGCTCAAATCGCTCGCTCTTTACATAGATGTTAGTTGCGCTGCTCTATTTCTGTCTTTGTCCCCGAAAATCTTTTATTTATTTGTTTTATTCTTCGCATATTTTTGTTCTTATCAACTTCATTTTTCCCCCATTTCGCCCACTGTACTTCCGCTTCCCCCTGCCTTTCCTTTCCTTTCCTTTGCTTTGCTTTTTTTTATTGGACAACCAACAATCATTGCAACTACTTTTACAACTGCCACTACTTACTTACTTACTCACTTACTACTACTATTTTTGTTTCTTTTGTGTTTTTGTTTGTTTTTTTCTTGTTCTTGTGTGTTTTTACGCTATTTTCTTCACAGTGTTACGACATCAAAAATCTTAATAAGCGGCATACCGATGCAAACACGATTCGAAGACATCGAACCGCTACTGAAGCCCTATGGCATCGTCAAACAGTGTGAGGCTATTTCTAGTAAGGATCAAAATACTCAAACAGTACATATAACATTCGAAAATCCTGAGCAGGCGCAAAGGTATATACCCAAAAAAATAAAACTACTCATCTATCAACCTACCTCTCTACCAATATCTCTCTATTTCTCACTCTCTCTCTCACTGTCTCCAACTGAATCTTGGCTTAACACCAGACCTGAATCGATATCCCATGATCGGGTCGGGTCTCGTGTTAAATGCAGATCTCTGGAACCTTTGTATATGTTATATATATGTCAGATTTTGGGGAGCGAGGTCGAGCTGAGCTTTACATAACACATTACATTATATATACTCGTATTTTGGGGTCTTTATTTGCCCATATATCGGGGTGGGGATGGGGGTTTGTGTGGCTACCTCTCTTCCTATTGTTCGTTCAGTGTTTCTTTCAAAATCATCCAAATCTTTTCTATCACTTCCTGCATTCCCCAACCAAATTCGATCGAAAATCAGTGTTTTATATATCTGAGAAGGATTTAGTTAATTTTCTTATATAAAAGGGCGATCGAAGTTGGAGAGGGAATCTAATGAAAAGCTGTTAAATGTCAAACAAATCGGCATACATAAGCAATATTAATCACAAACTTTCTCTCTCTGACTTCTCCCCTTTCACAGAGCTGCTGGCGGTCTGAACGGTGTCGAGTTTGAGGGCAGCAAGCTGCATGCCGAGCAGCTGGATAAGAACCAGCGGCGTAGCCAGCGCAACCAGCGCAATCCGTATCCGGGTATGCCCGGCCCGGGCAGGCAGGCGGACTTCCCGCTGCGCATTCTTGTCCAGAGCGAGATGGTGGGCGCCATCATTGGACGCCAGGGCAGCACCATCAGGACGATCACACAACAGAGCCGTGCTCGCGTCGACGTCCATCGCAAGGAGAATGTGGGCTCACTTGAGAAATCAATCACAATCTATGGCAATCCGGAGAACTGCACCAATGCCTGCAAGCGCATCCTGGAGGTGATGCAGCAGGAGGCTCTCTCCACAAATAAGGGGTGAGTTTTGAACCATAAACTCAATTGCTTTTATAACTAAATTCTTTTTCCACCTTTTAGTGAAATTTGCCTAAAGATACTCGCCCACAATAATCTAATTGGACGAATTATTGGAAAATCGGGCAATACCATTAAGAGGATCATGCAGGATACCGATACAAAGATCACCGTCAGTTCGATTAACGACATCAACAGCTTCAATTTGGAGCGCATTATTACGGTGAAGGGTCTGATTGAGAATATGTCCCGTGCCGAGAATCAGATCAGCACCAAACTCCGCCAGAGCTATGAGAATGATCTGCAGGCGATGGCACCGCAGAGTCTCATGTTTCCCGGTCTCCATCCCATGGCAATGATGTCGACACCGGGCAACGGCATGGTCTTTAATACGAGCATGCCGTTCCCCTCGTGTCAAAGCTTTGCCATGTCCAAGACACCGGCCAGCGTTGTGCCGCCCGTTTTTCCCAATGACCTACAGGAGACCACCTATCTGTATATACCGAATAATGCTGTTGGAGCCATCATTGGCACCAAGGGCTCGCACATCCGTAGCATTATGCGCTTCTCGAACGCATCCCTGAAAATAGCACCCCTCGATGCCGACAAGCCGCTGGACCAACAAACGGAGCGCAAGGTGACGATTGTTGGCACACCGGAGGGTCAGTGGAAGGCGCAGTATATGATTTTCGAGAAGATGCGCGAAGAGGGCTTCATGTGCGGTACGGATGATGTGCGTCTCACTGTCGAGTTGCTGGTGGCCAGCTCTCAGGTAATAAGATACGGAATTAAAACAAGTTTAGGCATCCCACAAACATGCTTTCTGTTTATTATTATTCCCATCTAATCCTTTTTATTTCGCTTCTAGGTGGGTCGCATCATCGGCAAGGGTGGCCAAAATGTGCGCGAATTGCAGCGAGTGACGGGCAGTGTGATTAAGCTGCCGGAGCATGCCCTGGCACCGCCGTCTGGCGGCGATGAGGAGACACCAGTACACATCATTGGACCATTCTACAGCGTACAGGTGAGTAGCGTTGCTTGGCCCCTAATTCAGTACGCAACATTAACTCATTGCTTTTGAACTTTCTCGTCTTTCGCAGTCGGCACAGCGACGCATCCGAGCCATGATGCTGTCGACAAACCCGCCGCCAGTAACCAAAAAACAGAAAGCTGCCAAAGAACAATTGCAACAACAGCAACAGAGCCTAGCCGGCGCCGCCACCAGTGGGGCCCAGCAGCAGCAGCAACAGTCGCCATCATCGCAACAGCAGCAACAGCAGCAGCAGCCGCTGCCACCGCAATTGCATCATCAGCCTGTGTCGTCGGCGTCGTCATCGTCGACGCCGCCTGCACACCATCAGCAGCAGGCGTCGACGGCAGCGACCTCGCATCAGTTGCAACAGCAGCAGCCATCGCCGCCGCCTCCTGGAAATGCAACACCTACCGCAGCCCAGCAGCAGCAGTTGGCGAGCTCACAGCAGTAAGCAGGAGAAGAATCGCTTAGCAGAGGAGAGGAGATGAGAGGAGGCACTGCCGCAGCAGCGACAGGGCCAACAATAGCCAAGGCAGGGTTTTCTACGGTTGATACTACCTCCGAAACACAACACACCCACAATTTAACATATATACCATCTACAACAACAAAAAACTAAACCCCACCAGTCACCCCCAACCACGCCCCCTCCCCCCGATACACCCACACTATAAAGAAATAAACGCCACCTTTGTGCTGGCACAGGCGACGACAAAAGTAAGCCAGGCAAGAAAAAAAAAAGTACCTGGGAACAGCAGGAACAGGAGCATTTAAGGGAACAGGAGGAGCCCGTCAGGAAGCGCAAGAAGCTGTACTAGGTCATAGGCAAGAGAAGATCCGAAAGAGCCATACACACATACAGCGCGAATAAAAAACAATAACAACATTCTTCATTTGCATGCTAAGAAATAAAGAGAAAACGTTAAATGAAAAGAAACGCTCTCTCCATAACGATTATTCAAAAAGTCAACAGCCACTAGCAGCAGCAGCCCCCAAACAGCAACACCCCCCCCTCAGCTTTGCTCTCTCCACTTTTCAATTTGCGCTCCCCGTCCCTTAATTGTTGTTGTGAACTTTTGTGGCACCGCCCAAAACAAGTTTTCCTTTTCAATAGGCTTCAATAGGCCACCCATCTTCCTACCCCACCCACCCTACCCTGCCCCTCCTAGCACCCCCCCAACCCCCATCCCTTGAGATAATCAGAATTTTCAAAAGCAAAAACTAATTTGAATAAGAAGAAGCTACAAATAACAACAGCAGCTGCAGCACAAAAAGTAACTAAAAAGAAAACCCCACGAATGGAAAATGGAAAGATAAACAAGAAACATTTAGTAGTGTATGCGTTATATTTTTTTTAAATATATTTAAATATACAAAACGTTTATTTTTAATTACTTTTTTTTTAAACAAAGATTTAATAAGAGCCTATATTTAAGTAGAACGTCGTGGCGTGCACAGAAAATAATAAGGAAGCGGCATGAGATTGAGTAGCAGGCAAAGGATATAACAGAAAAAAAAAAAATTCAAATTACAACAACAATAATTGTACACAAGTTCAAAAGAGCACATCCCCCCACACACACACAACAAAAACAGAAAAGAACACATATACACATACATGCTCTAAGTTGGGAGTTATAATCCTGGTAGCAGTAGGACAGAAAGGTATGACAGCTTAGGACAGTTCAGTTCAGTTCAGTTATGTGCACAATGTGCGGCAGTTGTTGCAACTGTTGGCCCAAAAACCATTCGTTGTTATACCAAGTATGACACAGACCTCAACCCAGACCCAAAACCCATGCCTAAACCACAACAATCTAATGTATACAATATCGTTAAGAGCTGATGAATGAACGGATCGGATCGGATCGGATCGGGTGATTAGCGACTGACTAGGGATGGATGCGGAATAAGGATGTTGGATATGGAAAGGGAAAGCCAGCGAGAGCAATGTTTACTGTAACTGTACAGCTGTAAAATAGTTGTGTTGTGTTTATCTTCTTTTTTTTTGTCGCTGGGGGAAGCTTTACAAGAATTGTTGATTATACTTAGTCCGAAAAATCGGAAAATGGCAGGAGAATAGAGCGCAGACGCTAAAACATAAAACAGTCGAAGCGAAAGCGAGAGCAAGGGAAGAGATAGTGTTAAAGAAACTATTGTAATGTGTTTGCCTTGAAATGAAAACAAAACAAAAACAAAAACTTAAAAACTTAAAAACTAACTAGAAATGAAATGAAGGTGCTGAAATGTTAATTTTTTTTAAAGGACGTTACGTTACGTTAAGTGTTACGTTATAACGTTTGAGACGCGTATGAGAGACAAGCTGTTATACATGGATGGGACACTACAAATACATCAGCGATGATCCGATTAAGCCCAGATCAAACCCCAGGTCCGTTAGAAAATGCATTTCCCAGGGGAGACGTGTGTGAAACGTGTAACGTAGAATAGTAGAACCCAATCGACAGTATGACCAAAACCAAACCCCCGAGAACCCAAGTAACTGAATCGGAGCAACAAACAATCAAACTACAATCTTAAAACCAAGCCAAAACAAGCAACAATAGCAATAGCCCAGTTTTGTATTGTTTTGAAGCATTTACTACGCCTATTAACTAATTACTAACTATCTTTTTTTTTATGTAACGTAAATATATTAAACTGTTTACTAGATATTCAATAGAATTAATGTTACGCAGTAGATCCCTCCACAAAACTACCCAGCGATCCAACCCTTTTGTTTGTATAACACTTGCATCGAAGACAAACGGAAAAAATATAAAATTCTATATATTCAGGCATTTAATTGAAGGAAAAATCAACATTTCGGCAAACAAAAAAAAAATCTTAAAAATTAACAAGAAGCAAAATTGCAAGAAAAAAAATCTTAAGCGGCACATTATTTTGGAAGAAATGACATGAATGAAAATCTATACTTTTGGACGAAAGGAAAACAAACATTTAGCCAGCAAGCAGCGTGTACAAGCTTTAGGGCAGCCCAATTTTTTCGAAATATCACACTTTCTTTGGTAAATGTAAAGAAAAACCAGAAAAAGCAGAAGCAAACAAGTTGAAGAATTTTGAAGAAGATTGAAAAAGTAATTAAAATACCTCAATGTAAGTGCATTATCTTCTACAAAAAAACAAAAAGAAAAAACAAACAACTAAAAACTAAAATTGTAAAAAAAAACAAAACAAAACAAAAAACAAACAAACAAATACAAACAAAAACTCAAAACCAAACTTACGAAGCGTAACAATGAATAAAAACAAAAAAATGCTAAACAAAACAAATATCCTAATGAAAAGCCAGACTAATATTGAAAAATCTAGTTGTAAGCAAACACAAAAATACCAGAAGGAAAGAAAATGTAAGAAACAAGCGAAACAAACCGATTAGAACCTGAGTGAAAAGTCAGCCAAAGCCAAGAGACAGACTTATGGAAAGGACATATCACCAGATCGATCACAGAGAAGACTCGTCGTCAAAAGTTTCTCAGAGCCAAAACACACACAGAAAGAAACATCCAATCCGAACTCAATTCAAACTCAAAAACCAAATCAAATCAATTAAACAATCAATCAATCACCCACTCACTCACCCACCAAAGCCCTACGCGAAATAGTTTTGGGTCAAACTCCCCACCCAGAGATCAGAGATATATCTGCATATTTGTACCATACCAACTGAAGAATCAACTGAAGAATTGGGACTCAGCAGCAGGGGGATGGAAGGAAGCAGGAAGTAGGATGTAGGAGGCAGGAGGCAGCAGGCAGCGAGACGAGGAGGGGAATGGGAGAGGGTGGAAGTGTATATAAGAATGTTGCTAGGCATTAACATTGATCTAAATGCGTGACATTTTGTTTTGTTATTCTTGAGAATCTATATATGTATATCTATATATATATATATGTATACAAATCTAAATAATTTCGTCTCCTTTTTTTTATATGTAACAATTAACGAATACCATTTCTTATTAATTAGTGTATACATAAATATATATTTTTTTCGTAATATTTTCCATGGAAAAATGTCCAAAGTTGTCAATGCAAAGACCTACTATATACATATACATATATATAGATATATATAGATATATGCGGATGATCTATGCTTAAATACGATATTTATAAAGAACGAACGGAACGGATTGGAATTTTTCTAAAAGATTCCAACACAGAGAATGAGAATGAACAAAGAAATGAAAATTATTATTCCAAATGCTGAATCAAAGAGAAGTCAGATCGACGAGTTAATAATTTAGCTATAGCTCTGGTTTATTTCGATGGGGGTTATTAAACATCATAAACATATAATATAACGAATATATAAAGAATGAAAGAAGAACAACTGAAATACTTGTGAGTTAGCGTGCGAAAGTTAGCGTTGAAAACGAACACAAAGATAAGAATAATGAATAATGAATAATGAATAATGAATAAAGATAATGGTAAACGATAACGATAATGATAATGATAATGATGTAGAAAGAAAACTCAATTGAAGAACGACGAGGGGCGATTGTGCGGAAAGTGAAAAGCAGAAACGAAATTATTTTTTAGTATTTAGAGGCTATTTTATATCGTTATTAAAGCAGGTAGGAAGAGGGAGAGTGAGGCAACGGTTAGGCAGAACGAAAATCGATGATGGATGGATGATACAAGCGAGAAAAAGCGAAAAATGAAATGCGGTTTAGCGGGGGAGAATTAGATTTTAACTAAAAACGGAAAAGCGAAAAACAAGACCAAGACACATTTCCAGAAAATCGGAAATTTTTTAAATTTCTGAAATCCAGCAAAGAGTTAAAATTTAATTTTCCTGTTGGGGAAACGAAACGACAACAAAAAAAATGGGAAAATGAGAAAAAGAATAATGAGAAAAGTACTTTTTTGTGTTGTAAGTTGTGCCAAGTACTGATAACGTTTAAGGTGTGATAAACTCGTTTTTAAATTTAACAACTATTTAAACTATACAAAAAACTACTTACTAAAACCAAAACAAAAACAAAAAAATTAAATTTATACACAAAAAAAAACTATTATTATTTAAAACGACAACAAAAATGCTTTTGATGTACATTTTTTACACAAACACAACATTACCCAGACACAACACTCACACAACACAAACGCACTGAGAAAAATCAGCCCACAAAAGTACTTTGAGTGAAAACAGGAGAAAACCCCCCTAAAAATAACATCAGTTTAGAACACAAAAATCCGAAAACAACAAGAACAAAATTTGCTTTGCTAACAGGAGAGAATTCGAAAGGTTTTTGATTTAATTTTTTTGTTTATTTTTATACCTATATAATTTAACATAAACAAGTTTGTACTCTTTAAAACTGAAATGAAATGAAACGAAAAGGACGAAGAGGTAAATCGATGTCGATGAAAAAAAGATAAACTCTTAACACAAGCTTAAACAATGTAACGAGAGAGTTAGGGAAGACAACTTTTTTAAAAAGGCATATTTTTTTATATATGTACATAAAAATATATATATATATAAATATTTACAAAGGAGAAACTAAGCGAAAGAAAGGGAAAAACGTTTTTAGCGGTACAAACATGAGTACAAATCAAGAGTTTGATTATTATTATTATTATTATTTTTTTTTTTTTGTATATTTTTTCGTCTATTATGAGAAGGGATTTTTAACCTATTTGGAGGGAAGGAGTTTTCTTAAGGCATATACACAGAATAATAAACAAAAAGCAAAACTGAGGTTTGTTTTTCAATTGTTAGGCTCGTGTAGGATGGATAGAGGCAGGTATAAAGAGAGAGAGAGATAGCCACAGTTGATAAACGAGGGATTCTTTAAGGATTAACGATAGGAATAGCGATAAACGTAAGCTTGACAGCGAACAACAGCAGAAGAAGGACATCTAGAGAACCGTTAGCCACACAGAAAAAAAAGGAAAAGGAAAAGGAAGGAAGAAGCAGAGCAAATAGCCCAAAAAGCCAAGCCGCCACTCACACAATGAAAATGATGAAATATAATGATATAAGCAAGTGACTAAAGCTAAAACTAAAACTAAAACAAAAAAAAACTAAACCTAAAGCTAAAACGAGAAGATTTAACTACTTTAGTGTTAGGAACGAGAGATTTCCGATGAAACAGCACTAAATTAATCAATACAAATTGGGGGTTAACTATTTTTTAGTTTCGAAATGAAATTTGGACGCAAAATCCAGCCAGCAGATCATCCAGAGCAGACAGAAAATTAGTCGATAAAAAAAACAACAAGCAGGAAAGGACGAAAGTAGATCCAAACTCACTCTGAAAGACGACACAAAAACCAAACTAAATTTGAAACAAAACAAAAGCATGGAATAATGAAAAACAGGATCAGCATGGATCCGAGTCGATATATAAAATAAAAACAAAAAACAATGGCGAAAAGGAAATAAAAAGGAAAAAACCGAAACTGAAACATACAAATTTTCGAGAAAGAAAGAAAAAAAACTTGAATAAAACTTTCAAAACATTTACTATATATTTTTAGCATTTAAGCAAGAAGGAAATAAAAACCAATTGTGTCAGCCGTAAGAAATATGTACTACAAAGTTTACACCACACACAACAACAACAACAACACTTAAAGAAACAACAAAAGAAAAACGAAAAAAAAAAATAACAAAAATCTAACAAAATGAAACCACAAAAAAAATATATATAAAAAAAGGCAAGCGAGAACTTTAAAAATATTACTACTAAAAACAATAAAATAACAAAGTTTTGAGTACACCACACACACACACACACACACACATACACACGCTAAATTCTCGATGTAAAATTCGATATAAAAAAACAAAAGCCCCTAATTCGTAATGTAAATGTAAAACGCAAACAGTAACAATAGCAACCACAAGGATTTATCCAAAATTAAAATTAAATATGATATATTAGGCAACGCGTTGAAACGAAATGGAAAATGGAAAATGAAAGAAAAATGTAATGAAATGAAACGAAACGGATAGACAGGAGAGAAGCAAGAGCAGGAGCAGGAGAAGAAGGATACGAAATGACCCCCCCCCCAAAAAAAAAAAAAAAACCCCCGAGCTTTGTTTGTTTGTTTTTGTACATTTCAAGCATTTTGAATATATATATACCGGTATACATATATATAACTGTATGTGTATATATATAAATATATATTTGATAGTCTTTATTTAATATTATTCATCTATATATATAGCAAGTATACATATATATTTTTTTATTGTTTCGATTTGTAATAAATTATACACGGTAATCAACTGGAGACTGAGCTACAACATATATTTAGTTACCGTTATATTTATTGCAAAGACACCACACACACACATACATACATACAGCATCATCAACTATCCCAACAACAACAATGCTAACTATAAACCACAAACAACTAAACTATAAAACAATAATCTATGAAGCATACATAAGCAAATAAATATATATACATATATAAACATAAAGTATAGATCGATAGACCTAAAAAGGCAGCCTGTGTAAAAGTAATGGCATCCTTGAAACGATTTCCAATTGATTTTGTATCCCAAAAGTGGGAATTCCCACGATTATTTACTTTGATTAATTTTATTAATATTTTGTTGTGTATTTCATATTGCCACCGCCACCCCCCAACCCCCCCAAACCCCCTCAACCCTCCAGCACCCCCTGTCCCATCCTATTCATCCTTAATCCTTATCTCTCTCCCCCATTTCAATCCCATTTCCCTCCAGCGCCTGGTTTGCCTGTGTGATAGTAGTTTATAATTAAAGCCATCCGCTGGACACACAACCCCATACAATCCCACACCCCTCACCCCCTCCT
>VNJN01005011.1:21999-69862 GCA_008042485.1 Drosophila mayri | reverse complement strand
AGCCCCCCCCCCCTATGATTTTTGGAACACTTTTGAATGGCGAGCAAACTATATAGAAACCACTTTAAACACTTTAATAATAATAATACAAAAATAATGCCTAAAATAAATCCTAAAAGTTGAAGAGGGAAATTTACAAAAGAAAAACAAAACAAATGAAAAACAGAAAAGTAAACAAAAAAAAAAAACCAACAAAAAAATACAACTATTTTTACATTAATTATTTTTAAATTTATCTTTATTTTTACCTAAATTAGTTTAGTGCTTTTTTTTGCGTCGTCTACTTTTTAAAACGTTAAGTTCATTTAATCTACGCATAATCTTCATGAGGATGAGATGATGTGACGACACAGGATGTATCTACATTGTACATTGTATCTACATTACAGAGCTAAAAATATCTATAAATATTATAAATATAACAAAAAAAGAGTAAAATATTATTAAAAAAAACCAAAAAAAAAAAAAACCTACAAACTATTATTTGCCATTTTGTTTTCTTACTTATTTCCGTTGTAGTTCAGCATTTCGAATTTTCAGTTTGTTATCCTTTTCGATTTCGATTGCAACCTACCTCTTCGACTCTCCTTGATGTCCTTGATGTTCGGCTAAGTTTCCAGCGTTCCAGTTTCGCGAGGCTTTCGATGTTGTCCTTTGTACCAAGTAAATCCCGCCCCCCCAAAAACACTCGTCTAATTTATGAATTTAATGTGAATTGTGAGTCAGATACGAGCACATACTATACATACATACATACATACATAGATGTGTTTACCTTAACTAACTAAACTACAGCGTATTTGTGGAGTAACATAACCGAAACGTAACCTATAGTAAAAAATAAATGGATGAAATAACTACCTCAGCTTTGAATATTTCTATAGAAATGTTATTAAATGTATTTGAACAAACATACATGCTATACATACATACAGCCAGTTGGAAAATAATGTCAAAGGATGAATACAAGTTTTTAGAGCTGCATTTATATATAGTATCAGATCGGTAAGACGACAAAACTAAATAAAACATGAAATAAATATTATAAGTGTACGTTTTGCATATTCCTATATAGTTAACTAAACGTAAAAGCAAGATGGGTAAACTACTATAACAATAATTTTGCGTCCATTTTTGTTGTTTCCTATACACACAAGAGAAAATGAAAAAAAAACTAAAAAAAAAACTAAAAATATGAGAGAAATCTGGAAAAAAAATAGATAAAGAAAGAGCCTATCCACAAACATAGATACATACATACATATATTCCCCATAACATTATATAACTCTGTTATTTTTAACCACAAGGCAAACAGAAAGCTAAACCCTAACACATAACACTATATATATCGAATATCCAACTCTGTGTATGTTTTGTATCTGCCCATGGAATATAGATAGCGCGTAAAGGATATAGGACATATATAGGCTAGAGAGCAGATCCCCGTTTAGAAGACTACTCGATGTCATACATAGTTTAGACAGTATTTACTAGCGAGTACTATGCATTTGTTTACATTTGCCATTATAACCCACTAACCGTAACCACTAACTGTAACTGTAACTGTAACCGTAACAGAAATACTAACATTGTGTTTTCATTTCAAAAAAGATCGCCACCCCCAAGGATCCAGAAACTACATACATACAAACATACATACATATATTAGCATAGGTGTTTACATCCATACTTAATCTGCGTAAGATGTTTTCCCTTTTTCGGTGTAATTAAATGTTAATTGCTAGCGCTCAATACAAGGATTACAATACAAAATTACAAAACAATGCCCACACACACATTCAGGACACCCACATACATACACACACAAGGCTTTCTAAATTGTATCCCAAGGCCAAGGAAAATATTAGAAAACAAACTACAACTACAACTAAACCCAAATACAATTTTGTGAAAATGTGAAAAACAAATCGAAAAGAAATTTACTCAATAAATGATTTTTCGTATATAAAAATGTGTGCTCATTTATTTAAATGGCTTACTGATTTTTTATATTATTTTTTAATAATAAAAACATTCAAAAATTGTCAACAAATTAAGCGATTGCAACCTCTGGCTGTTTTTATATTTTGATTTCTTGTAAACAACTTTAATGGACAACAGGGCGTATGGACAACAGGGCGTATGAACAACAGTGGGTAGGGATAACAGGGCGTACGGATAACAGTGGGCATGCATAACAGTGCGTATGGATAACAGTGGGGTATGAATAACAGTGGGTAGGGATAACAGTTGGTATGGACAACAGTGGGGTATGGATAACAGTGGGTATGGATAACAGGGCGTTTGGACAACATTACGTATGGACCACAGTGCATATTCACTTCCATAAAATTAGGTTTTTTTTTTTTATGTACTGTTGTCCAAAAATGTTGTTTATACAAATTGGTCCACAGTTCATATGGACAGCAGTGCGTATGCATAACAGGGCGTATGGACAACAGTGGGTAGGGATAACAGTGCGTATGCATAACAGTGGGTATGGATAACAGTGGGCATGCATAGCAGTGCGTATGGACAAATTGGTCCACAGTTCATATGGACAACAGTGCGTATGCATAAAAAACATAAGTACTGTTGTCCAAAATTGTTGTTTATAAAACTAGAACAATTTGCAAAAACCGTCATATTGAAAATTCCTCAGTTGAAGTATGATTTTACAGTAGGCTCTTCTATTTACTCACATCAAAATTCTGAAGTGTCAAGTTAGGAACCCAAGCTAAAATTCCATTTTTTCCACTTCTCATCACGCTTCGAACAGTAAACAAGTAAATATTCTTCAGAAAATTGCCAACGAGAAAATTTATATATATTTCGAGAGGCGCAACCCCACAGGATGGATCGAAACGCGTGGCCCACTCTTGACCAGGAGCAGTTGAAGCTATACCATCGGGTGCTGCTGGAACTAACTCAGAAGATAAATGATAAGCTAAACGTCGAAAAGGTAAAGCCCGAGGCGAATACGGATATCGAAATTCGACCGGGGCAACTTAAGAGTATTAACAGCCCAAAATATGGGTAAGCAAAGCGCACTGATTTCAGCCAAGACAATCGTCATGAATAATGAATATTCCATAGTTCGTATGAATAACTCACACACATTGGCCCAAAATGAACAAAATTAATTGTGAATACAAATTTTATTTTATTAATGCCCAAAATATTGGTAAATTTATCCAGCCGTTTTTAGCCCAAAAAATAATGCAAATAATATTCTACAGTTCTTATTAATAACTTGCATACATCGGTATTCATCATGATATCAATACAAGTACAAAAATCGTAGAAGGAAGAAGGTACATGGGCTGAGCGGCAACTGGAATGCGCATTAACACGTTTGAAATTTGCATTTTTTCAACTGTTGTTAATCTAAAAAACAAGTATAAAGAGCATATATCGAATATAACGGCTTTGTTTTTCAAATGGAAATTTCGGTTTCAAATTTATTTGGAGTGACCGGCTCCTGGCCAAAAAGGAAAACCTTAATATAAAATATACTATTGTGGTATTAGTTTGATTGCAGCACTGATTTTTTATTTGGCCACACTACTAGTGTTGCAAAAACATCGATAGTGAGTATATCGATGTTTTCAAAATTGATGTATGAAAATATCAATACATCAACTATCAAAACATAGAATTTCGTTTTTAATTACAAAATTTAATTTACGAAGTTGATCCAAATAGTAATATTTTCATTCTTTTAAATTTGAAATGAAAACATAAAAATGTCTTCATGGTCACACATTTGGATTTTGTAGTGTGTTTAGGCATATTTTCATCTGGCCACACTGGCCAAAACCTATAAATACGAGCGCTCACTCGGATTCGTGAAAATTTTTTTTACAAAATTTGGTCTGACGTCCGTGCGCTCCGCCGGGAAAACGGAAAAATCAAATTTATAATTTGCAGCAAAGGCGTTGTGACGGGAAAATCGTGAAAATTTAATGGTGTATAGTCAGTTGACTATTTCGCTAAACGGTGCGTCTTTTTTGCTGCCGTTCGTTCCTCCACGTTGTTGGCGTCGTGTACGTGTCTCCCCCTCTCGCTCTCGGCGACTCTCTCTCCTGCTCCACCGCATGCAAGAGCGACGACGAGCAGCAGCAGCGACCTATGTGTGCGTGCGCGTGTGTTTGTGTGTGGACAGCGCAGCGCAATAGCTAAACATTTTTTTTGTTTTTTCGGGTGGCAGAAGAAGAAAATGCGTGCGCCCCTGTGCGTTTGTGTGCGTGTGCAAAAATCAATATAAGGAAGAGAAAAAACACACGATGAAAACATAAAAACAAAAGCAAAAGCAGAAGGCGAGGAAACGAAACAAGCGGAAAAGAAACAGTTATTCCAGCCATGTCGCTGCAAACGAAGCGCCAGCACTGCTATCTGTGCGACCTGCCCCGCATGCCCTGGGCCATGATCAGCGACTTCTCGGAGGCGGTGTGCCGCGGCTGCGTCAACTACGAAGGCGCCGATCGCATCGAGGCGGTGCTGGACGCCGCCCGCCAAATGAAGCGCCTGCATCCCGCCAGCAAGCGTGCCCACGAAAATGGCGAGGTCTCCTCCGTGGCCGCAGCCGCTGCCGTGGTCCTCCAGCAGCAGCAGGCGCAACAACAGTTACAAGTTGGCCCCGTGCCTGGTCCAGGTCCGGGCTCCCATCGCGGTGCACCACCGGGCCCTGGACCGGGTCCCTCTGGCGCCGGCGGCCCCCTGTCCCTTGGCTCAGCCGTGGCTGCCGCTGCTGCTGCCGCCCACCATCATCATCAGGCCGCCGTTGCGGCCGCCTATCAAATGCCCGTGCCGCGCATTGGGCCGCCATTGGATTATCCCGTCAAGCTGGAGGATGCACCCGGCGGCGGTGTGCGGCCCGTCCGCATCTCACACATGACACCCCACCATTTGCCGCCAAATGCGGCGCGACAGCCGTCAGGAGGCGGCGGCGGCGGAGGAGGAGGACCGCCGTCCAGTGGAGGCAGCAATCTACCGCCCGCTCTATCCGTCAACCTGAAGCGGCCGCCCAGCGAGGACGTCGACGTGGACGTGGCCCAGCAGCAGGCGCAACAGCAGCATGGCTTGGCGCCGGACGGAACGACGTCGCTATCGGCTGTCCAGGGTGGCGCCGGTGGCGGTCCGCCCGGGGTCAAGCGCAGCGCCATGGATGATCCCGCTGGAGGTGGCGGCCGGCCGCCGTTAACACGCGGCGAATCACTACCGGCGGCGGTCAGTTATGTGCCGGAGCGACAGCTGGGCGGCCTGCGGGACAAGCAGCAGCCGGTGCGGGCGCCCAGTTTCGATGCCTCGACCTTCAAAGCAGGTGAGTGAGCGAAGAAGATATGAAGAGAATGTAGAGTTTTGTTGTTCAAAGTTCAAGGCCCCTCCCACCTGGTCAAGCCACTTATACATACATATATGGGAATTGTCGATAAGCCACCCTTGTGCTCGGTCTCAACCCCACATCGGTTACGTATCGTTGATGCATATTTAATTTTCCGAAAAAAAAAACCATTTCAATTGAAAGTATGTCCGATAGTAAGCTACGAATTTAAAAAAAAAAAAAAATTAAGTACTGTAATCTTGCCAAATATTTACATGTGATCTGTTTTTTATTATAATTTATGAGGAAAACTGTATATATATTGAAATATAATAATATCAGTCCCAATGATCAATTGATTTGCTAGGAGAACGGGGCTGTTCCCCATCGATTACCCTGATAGCTTCGTCTGAGCCACAGTAATAACTCTGAGAAGAGGTTTTTCGCAAGTTTAACTTGATTTTTGCATCTCAATAAGACAGTTTTTCTAGTTAAAAGTCTCATGAAATTTATGTTTTACCTTTATTTATTATTAGGAATTTTCCTCAATTTCTTGAAATTCCCAGTTGAATGACACCGCTAACATTAGATTACCAAAGCAATAAATAAGCAAATTCTTTTACAATTATGGGAAATGTAAGCCAAGCTTAGGGGGCGCCCACTGTATTTGTTTACCGTTGCCAGAACAGAGTCTGAGCCTGCGATCGAGGCAAAGAAGAAAGGGATTGCTGGCTATCCCGCTCTAGCTGGTGCGGCTGCTGCTGCGGCGTTGGGATTCCGGGAGGGTGGGCAACGAGTGCTAGCGATAAGGCAGGGCAGCCAAACTGGCACATTGAGATATTCAGGCCAGAATGAAACGGCGTGATTGCCTCTATTCCTTATCTCCTGGTTAGGAACCCTACTATCAGTGCGTGCGTATGTGTGTGTGTGTGTGTGTGTGATAAGCGGAGCGGGGTGCTGAGATTAGATAACGCTGCTGATGCTGCTGCTGCTGCTTATCAGCGCTCGGCTCTTATCTTGCAGATGCGTGTGTATGTATAACACTCGAACAGTCGGGGAACGGCCAAAAGGCCGAAAAAAGGCAAGGCAGGAAAATAAACGCTAGTTGGAAACGCAACGCATTTTGCAACCCTCCATCAACCCGAATAAAAGGGGCTGCCAACCCTTGCCATTAAAAGGCATGCGCACATCCCGAAATATATAGGGAAAATATACACAATCCTTACAAATGTACATATATTCATATATGTATATGCACACACACTAAGGTGCAGGGAACATCACATCCACGTTCGCTTACATGCACGTACGTAATCGTAGTTGCAAGAACAAAAACGCAAAAAGCTAAAATACACAAGACGAAACGACGGCAGCAAGCAGCAACAACAAAAATGCCGCAGAATGTAATAAAAACAGAGACGTGCAAAAATCGACGACGCTGACGTTGTAATGTTCTCGCTCTCCCACTTTTAGCTCGCTCGCTCACTCTTCCTCTTCTTTCCAAACTGGTTTTCTCGTTTGTGAGCGCTCGCGTGTGTGTGTTGCCTTTTTTTTTCTTGGCTGCGCGCGCAAAACGTCATTAAACTTGTTTTGGTTTTCGCTTCTGCTTCGTCGACGGCTTCTTCTTCCTCTGGCGTTTCTTCCTCTTCCTTCGCTGCTTCCAGCCTTTTCTGCGCCGTTTTACGCTATGCGATAACAAGTTGCACACACACACCAGCTAAGACGACACACATACACAGCTAGCGAGCGAACCAGAGTGTAGATAAATTTTAGTTGGTATACGAATTACGGAACGAGCTGCAGTGACAAAAACCCAACAACAACAGCAACACTCCCCAAAACAAGAAGAAAAGCTAAGGAAAAAAACAACCAATTTTTTGCTCATACTGATGCCGTCATCAAACAGTGGGGCAAATATGGTTTTAGGAGAGATAAATAAGAAATATAGAATAAATAGAAAATGTAATGATTTCTTTTCCTTATTTCCAAACACATTGAAACTCCTAAAATATGTCTTATTTGCTTGTAATTACCTCGAATTGGCAAATATTGTAATCGTAGGGAGTTAAAAAAAAAAATAAAATAAAAAGTACGCAAGCATGTGCTAATTCCCGCCCACTGTGCCAAATTCGGTTTTTGTTTTGTATTTACGTTACGCTGCTGCTTCTTCTTCCTGTGTGTATTCGTTTCATTACCAAAAAAAAAAACAAGTCACAGATACATACACATGCAAAACATATACATATTTATACATACATATATATTGCGTTTGTGTATATACTAAAAATATAACAAACATTTTCTCGGTGTACAGAGGAAAAATTGTACAAATATATTTATATTTATGAATGTATGTACATATGTACGAAATGGAACGGCAACGTGCGCGCGCCACCCCCCTCCCACTCGCACTCCCACTTCACACCCTCCTTTTCGTTTCGTTTCATTCAGCGCTTCGTGTTGCCGGCTAAGTGTATCTGTGTATCTAGTTCGTATGTATGTATGCATTAACTGACTGACCATTCCAATGCGTTCGCCAGGAATTTGTTCGTGCTCTCCTTGTGGTGCAAGGAGTGCAGCATGCCGGGTAGCAGGGTGCGGAAAGCACCCCTCTCCCTCTCTCCTAATTAGACATTGCGTGCCTCGGTGCAGCTGCAACAGCAGCCAGCAGTAGCAGCATCTTCGGTCGAGTGGGTCGGTGCGATAGTGCGAGCGAGATGGCTAGATGGTGGAGTGCGCTTGGTCACTGTTAACCGTTAAAACACGTGAAGGCGATGTATCTGAAGCGCTGCTCTCTGCCACTGATTAGATACAGCTGCGGTCACGCAAATAGTATCTAATTATTAAATATGTTGAAAAAATACCTAAAAGGGAAGAATTGAAAATTATAATTTTTTTTCTTATATTTTTTATAGGGCCTTTTACTGTCTGTAATCAGTTTTAAAGTATTTTAATGCCGACAAGGCAGCAGTATTATATCAATTATTGTCTAGAGTGCTAATCATATATTTAAATAAAATCGAAAAAACTATAATTAGAACAGAATTGCCAATTTGTTTTAAGAACTTTGTAAATTCCAATTTAAACTGTTTATAATTTTGAAATCTAATTTAAGTCAAGATAGTTGTGCGGGTGGGAAAATATAAAGCTTTGAAAGGGTATCTAAAGTTATCATTTTATTAGCTATTCCCTAGATAGTGTCAATGAGGTTGGCACTTGGTATATGCGGCGATAAGCAGCGATAAACTTATCGGCAAAGATTGCACCAGGGACTGACTGGGACTGGGACCATATCTTATCATATCTCAGGGACCCGACCATGTGGTTAGATGATAAGTAAAACAACTGCTCGATAAAGAACTAAGCCCCAAAACATGCGACCCACAGAGCAAATAGACGGAAAGAGCAGCGTCGCCGCTAAAAGCTAGATTTTATATATTATCGCTGCTTTTTTTATACCTGAAAACTGATCGATTATTGATGGATAGATGCCGGCATGGTATTGGTTTGATTTATCAACATTTTTTGGAAATTTACCCCATATTTCTACGATTAGGGTTTTTTTTTATTTCTTAAATGTGAATTTTTTGAGTTTACTGCTTTTCCAGGTATAAGATTTTAGATAAAAATTGATATTTTAATATAAGAATTTAAATGTAGTATTTTTTTAACCATTTAACTGAAATCAAAGATTTCTGATTAACTTCTTGGAACTGAAAATCAATTTAAATGCCTGTCTTTACTGAGAAATAACATTTTTGTAAAGCTTTAGCTCCTAATCTTTGAGAACTTTTGGAACAGTATTCACTAGGAGTATATTGCTCGATTTCTCTACGTCCTTAAGATCGGAGGATGTGTCCTCCGATGTGACCGCTTTGACTCCTTTTTCCCGCCTTTTCTTGATTTGGCCTCTTTTTTTTTGCTTTAGAGGTTCTTGATCTCTGTGATGAGATCATCCCGATTTTTATGACTGTCTGTCTGATAAGCTCCCGTTTTTTTATTTCCTTTTCATGAAAGCCGTCTTGAGATAAGATGAGATTCCGGGGGGGAAGTTTAAGTACAGGGTGCACAAGATTTCGATTTAAAAATTCCATTTCCTTTTTCACGTCCATGCCACTTTCGTTTGCTCTTGGCCGCGCTTTATACACACAGCTGTTTTGTTTATCTTATCTAAAATTGTTAAGTGGCCGATGCCGTCCATCGGGGTCCTACTCAAGCCTATCTTATCAACCATGGCCAACTTTGACTGATAGCGACGCACTGTACCGGGTCGCAATACTGCTTATTCGTCCGTCGATTTACATTCCCATGCCCATGCCCATGCCGCGTTAAGCATTTGTTTATTTTTCATTATATCTCCCTCTCCTGTTTCTTGTTAAAGTTTTCTACTTTAAATAAACAGGAATGTAAAATGCCTTTGAAGATTTTTTTTTTTGGTGTTGTTGTTGTTGTTGTCGCGGAAAGCGATTGGATCCCACTTGAAATTGTATTCCCACTGGGGGCAATCTTTCATTATATTGAATCGTCGAACCAGATCCTAACAATTTGCCCTTTAAGACTTTTTAAATGTAATACCTTCATAATACGGCAACCTATTTAATGTCATATGGCTCCAATTACTTCTTAAAGTAACTTATTACAATACAATAAATCGATAAAACAAAATGACTTGATGATGATAAGGTTTATTTATAATCACGCATAATGTATGAGAAATATTTTGACTTATCAAAATTTTGTATACTTGTGAAATACTTTAAATAACCGTCTAATCTTTTGTCACAGTTCAATGGGAACTGTGATATATGATATAATCCAGACCAATCGCAATTATCACATTCCTTGGCACGACGCGGCTGGGATAAACAATCTACAAGTTGGAAGTACCCCATATTAGTTGAGATGAGTGGGAGCTGTGGAATAATAAGTAGAAGGTCAGAGTCATAATTCCGATTACGCACCAAATGTTCGATTATATTTGTTGTTTCGTAAACAATTCCCCTTCCCCTGGGGAATTTCTCCTATCAATATACCCATGAAAAAATTGGGCTTTCTAGAGTAGCAAAAAGGAAAAGTAAAGGAAGAAGGGGGGTGGGCACCCGTTGGGTGTGGTTTCATTCATTGGAAGGCAACTACAAACAGTATGGTTCTCTTTTCAAATACACAACATTGTATAAATATTTATTTGTTTATTCTTTTCGCCCCCGGTACGACTCGGTTTTTCTCTTGCTCGAAAATTTGTAATAAATTGTCAAATGATTCATTCTGGGCAAAAGTAGTGTGAAAAAAGAACCAAAAACTATAAACATGGAATATCGCAAAAATATTCCATAGACAGGCAATATGTGTTTTGAGCAGAAAAACCTAAACCAATCTATAAATAGGTATCCTCACACTCGGGGAATACGGAGAACTCGGATCACACATCGAGCAAATTTGTTTGTTTTTGGTTTCGGCTCCCAATGTATGAAAAACAAATAAACATTGCGGGAATATCGGATGGATCTATATGCACTGGCTATCCGCGTGTATATAAAAGTTGTTTCAAAAATAGATTGCAGCGAAGTTGTTGCAGTCAAGTGAAGTTCGAATGCAGTAAACTGAAACTGATTACAGTGGGTTCGCAGGAAAAACAACACAGTAAAGATATATGTGAGTAATACTGGGGAAATAATATGATTTCAAACAGAGTTTATTGCCTTATGGGTAATAGCATACGGATAGTTTCTTATTTAATGAATTTCTGAGATTCTGCAACTCTCCGGAAATGTTTATATCTTATGGAATGAAATTCCTTCTTGTCCCTCATTTTAACTGCAGTTTGCCCACTGTGCGTGGCACTTGAAACTGTATGTGCCGTGCGTGCTATCTCCCTCTGATGCACTATATCTCTGCATTCTTCTCAATGGGGCACGCACATGCAGCTGTGCAACTGTGCAGGAGTGGGACAGGGCTTTCGTTCGCCTGGCAATTATTGCTGTTGGTGTTCTCCAACTCTCCACAAGTTTAGTACAGTGACCATTCGAGTGTGTGAACCTGAATACATAAAATATGTTTATATTAAAGATAAAACGAGACATTTGTAATTGTTAAGCGACAGTATACTTACTTTGCCAATTGTTACAGTGACCCGCGGCGCTACTTGGTGAATTATTAATTTACTGCAGCGAGCGTGCACTGTATAAACAAATGCTATAAATACACAGGCACACGTACCTACAACTGTGTACGTGTTGGGGCCACACAACATGCACGATGTCTTCCTCCTGCCACCCCGCCCTGCTCCGCACGAACCACCCCTCCATTTTTGCATTTTTCTTCTTCGTTTTCGCCTTTTGCCAATTTAGCGAACGAACGCAAGCAACAACAGCATGTGAGCAACAGTTTATCAAATAAATAAACATAACAGCACACTGGCGCATATGTGCGAGCTTAATTTCGTATGCAGCCCACTGTGCGCCGCCGGCAAACTGACAAGCGTCGACATTTGAGCAATGTGCCATCGTCCGTGGGGCATACAAATTAAATTTGTTCGTTACTTTTTTTTTTCTGTCCCCCCTTTTTGCTTCTTCCTTTTTATATGTACTGTTTTCGCCTCTTCTTTTCTTTGCTGTTGTTTTTTGTTTCAATATCAAGCAGCTACGCGTGCGCGTGCACTGCATGCAAAAACAACGAATATAATTATAAAAGCCAAAAAGCTAACCGCGTGACGAGCAACAATAAAGCAAAAAGAGAAGAGGCAGCGGCAGCAAACTCACGACGAAGCACAGTCAAAACAAAACTGCAAGAGTGTGTATGTGTGTCTGGTATACATACACATTATTGCATGCCTGGCATGCAAAAAAAAAAATAACAAAACGAGTGAGCGAACTAGAGGGAAAACCCGAACCGGCTGCAGCTATCTCGCTCTCATGACTGTGACGTATGCGCAGCAGCAGCAATGTTTCGTTTTGTTCCATTTCGCCTTGTATCGATTCCATTTCGTTTCGTTGACGTTTGGGCCAACGAAGAAGAAGAAGAACGGGGCCGAAACGATGAAATAAGAACAAGAATGACACGCAATCGTGCCGCGGCTTGTGA
Organism: Drosophila mayri; assembly: GCA_008042485.1. Classification (NCBI taxonomy): domain Eukaryota; kingdom Metazoa; phylum Arthropoda; class Insecta; order Diptera; family Drosophilidae; genus Drosophila; species Drosophila mayri. The sequence goes on along the minus strand of VNJN01005011.1, from coordinate 57,458 downwards.
CGTCACATTTTATGGCTAGCCGGCGGCTGGTGAATGAAACTTGTTGTTTTTGTTTTTATTGCTGCTGCTGCTGCTGTCGCAGTTGTTGTTGTTGAGCCGGTATTTGCATCCGTTGCCAAGTATATATGGATATGTACATACAATGTATATATATATGTGATTATATACTGAAATATTTACAGCAGTGGTGGCAGAAATACTAGCAAATCGTATCTGATAAATTTTCAAAAAATGCTATTGGAATTGGAAGATAATAATATAGAACAAAAATAAGAAAGTTAAAGTTATGAGCTATAAAATAAAATCTTCTTTCTGAAAAAAACGAAAAAAAAATATAGGTTCATTGTACCGAACAATTTACATTTGAATGAAATTTGCTATTATTAGTACCATGTCTGTCAGCCTATATCGCACACACACACACATAGAAATCTAGAAACATGTTTCGTGCCAAGTTCTAAAATTACTGATGAATAAAAAAACAACAATAACAAATGAAAAAAAAAGTGCAACGAATTTAATTCAAACTGTTTTTTTTTTCATTTGCATGAAAAATCGAAAGCAAAATCTCGTTGAATGAAAGCGGTTCTGCTTCTTGACTCGATTTTTGCTAAATATTTACAATTAAAAGACTTACAGTGGTGGTATTAGTATAAAAATGAGCCTAAAAAGTGTATGTGTAAAATTAATTAATAATAATGATACCCAAAGTTTTTGTATCCATGCTGAAAGGGGGCTTGTCAAATCTTTAAAATGTGTATTTTAATTTGAATTGTATTACAGGCCTTGGTATCATGGTATCATTATATCGACCTTGACCGTATAGGCAATCCTTAGTGGGTGTGGATAAATCACACATACATATTTATTTGGGGGCCAAGGCCCACTGTACATTGCACTTGACTCACGAGATTAAGGACAGACATTGGGTTGCTCATCAGTAAATGAACAAGATGTGTTAATTTGTTCACCTGTTCATTTGTTTATTCATTTCTTGACCTTTTCACCAGCTGAGGTTGATCACTAGTTTATTTATTGACCTTACTTCGCTTTGTCTATTTCATTTCCATTTTTTCACTTAAATAAGAAGGATTGATCATTAAAGAATTAATGTTCTTTAGTTGATTTACTTATTCATTTATTCACTTTGTTTTTTGTTCACTTGCTGAGCTCCCTCTGTCGTTCATTCTTTACCTTATAAAAGTAGGCTCCCTACAAAAGCTGAAAGACCCATATCAAGCATAATCCTTCCATCCCTAATCCGAATCCACTCCATCTGTATATTCCAGAGCACATGTCTCCGGCCAGTCGACGCAATGGATCGAGCCCGCCCTCGGGACCGCTGCCCCCGCGCAGTGTACACTCGCCGAACAGCTCGGGTTAGTTTTTGCACCTCATTTTTTGGCACTTAACTTATAGACAAACACACACACATGTGGTAATGGTGGGCAAACTAGTTCTAGTTCCTGCCACCAGGTGCATTTTAAACTTAATTGGATTCTAATATTCGAATATTCTTTTCAGGCTCCTCGTCGGGACGTCGCTCATCCGGCTCCCGTCACGTGTCAAGCACCACAGTTACCAGCTCGGAGGTTGGCGGCTCGAATCCCGGCCAGGCGGTAGTAGCAGGTGGTCTTGGCGGGGGTGGAGCCGGCGGCGCCGCTGGTGGAGGTACTGCCGGATCACTGGGCGGACCGACAGGCGGTGGCAGCGGACAACTGAGTAGCTGTTCCAGTGGCGTTGGCGGCGGACCAGGAGGCAGTGCCGGCTCTGGAAGCGCAGGAGGAAGTGGTGCCGTAGGTGGTCCCGGTTCGATGGCGCAAAATGCGGTGACCGGAGACGGTAGTCCGGCCGGCAGTGGTCCATCCGGCAGCAATGGCAGCGGTGGATCTGTAAATCCCGGTCCAGGCAGCAGTGGCAGTCAAGGCGGCGGTGGCACACCCTTGGCCACGGGCGGATCAGCGGGAGGTGGCGGCAGTGGCAGTCTCGGCGGAGCACCAGGCAGCAGTGCCGCATCCAATTCAGCAGCGGCAGCGGCGGCGGCAGCTGCCCAGAATGCCACACTAAAGTGCACCCTGTGCCAGGAGCGCCTTGAGGATACGCACTTTGTGCAATGCCCCTCGGTGAACCACCACAAGTTCTGTTTCCCCTGCAGCCGCGAGAGCATCAAGCGACAAAATGTGAGTATTGCTATTATATATGAAACCAACTAGAGACACCATAATAATGCACATCTTTTCCAGGGTCTCGGCAACGAGGTATATTGTCCCAGTGGCGATCGATGTCCATTGGCCAACTCAACGATACCGTGGGCCTTCATGCAGGGCGAGATCACCACGATTCTGGGCGAGGAGGTCAAGGTGAAGAAGGAGCGCGAATCTTAATGTCCATTTTACTGTAAGAAGCTGCGCAGAGCTTTGGAGCACTTTTGAGTGGATTTGAAGCCCTGGGAACTGGGACCCTAGGAACTGCGTACTGCTGTTGGGTCTCCCAATCATCCACGGCGCATCTCCAACTCTCTCTTGGTTGAGTAATCGGCATATTGGGATTGCGGATGGATTTGATGATACAAAAAAGGGAAAACAACATAAAATGGAGGGAGAAGCAACCGATTTTTATTGTGGCCACGGCATCATTGGCGGGCGGAGACATATTTTTGCTCTGCATTTTGTCCACGACGACCGACCAAACAACAACAACAGCAACAGCAAAACAACAATTTTGTAGGCGTAAGCAACAAAAAACAAAAAGAAAGCAAAACAAAGCAGCAAGTAAACCGCTGAGAATCACAAGAAAAGAAAAATACAATTTGTTACAAGCTAAATTCATAAAAAAAAAATGAGAAAAGAGAAAAACTCGACAAAAAACACCAACAATTTTCGTAATTAAGAACAGAGCAGCGAAAATACGTTGAAGGCCCATTTTTTGTAGCATATTTATTGGGAAAATTGTCCAAACACCAAGCAACAACCACAATACACCATAAAAATTAAACAGAATGGTAAAAGAAAATGCATACGTAGCCAAGTGAAAATGTGAAGAAATTAGGATTGACGAGGAAGAGGAAGAAGGACCGTACCGAAACAGCAAAAAGAGAGAGAAAGAGTAACAAAACTTGAAATCATTTATTAAGTACACACAGTAAATAAATTAAAGCAAGAACAAGAACAAGAGGAAGATGCACTTGCGCTCTGGCATTAGATATACAAATCCCATTTTTTTTTTACATAAAACCTATATATATATATATATATAAAGATATATAATATACGATAACTATAGATTCTGTTATGTAGGCTCGCTCGCGGGCGACTTAAATCGATAAGTTATGCTTAATTTGTACTAATTAATTAATTTATTTCTATACGTGTTGCCTATTTTACAAAACCCACATTATTTGATCCCCTTCCTCACTTTATTATTTTTTTTTTTATTATTATTATAAACTTTAATTGTACGCCTATATATTTTTTTGTATTCTTAACTAATTTAAATGAACACAAACCCCACAAACACACACGAACGGCAAGGAATGAGAGCGAAAGAGAAAACAGTTATTATGCTAAAGAATTGTACATACGTATGCATACCACATAATCGGAATATAAATATATACATATATTTAATAATATAGAAATATATATATTTGATGTTGAACAAGAAATTGGGCAAACACACGACGCAGCAGCAGCAAACACTTTTTGCGCGACGGGGCTTTTCCCTTGAGAGGAGGCGAGGGCGAAGGCGAAGGATCGACAAGGATTTGTTGTCAAAATTTTAAACAAAAGAGGAGACCGACTTTTAAAGCAAGCGAATAGCTTTCGCTCACAAAAAACTTTTAGCAATATTTTTGTTCGGGGCACACAGGCTGAACAGTCCCTTAAAAACAAATGAATATTTGCATCAGGATTGGGAAATCAAGGTTTTTTCTTTACAACGCCAGTCCTGTGTCCCTTTTTGCAGTTTCCCAGCTTGGGGTAACAGTCTTTTAAATGCATAAATACGCGAAGGGAAAGCGTATGTTTATGAACAAACCACGAACGGATGGTAATTGCAGAGTGTCAAGCGAATTAAACATTAAATACAACTTATACATATACATAGAGAAGAGGCGAATGGGCAAGTCAGAAGATCATAATATTATCATACATAGTATTATATCATCTTTGGCCATTTTCGGGCCCGATTCGATTAATTGTAGATGTCCTAGCAATAAAATTAAATACAATTATCAAAAATTTCACTTTATTCAAGAACATTTTTCAACTCATTTTTTCTGATTTCGAAATTATATTTTGTCTCTTTAGTAGAACAATTTATTCTGTGTTTGATTTTCAAAACTTTTCAATTCCCGAGTTCAATTGTAAGAAAAATCCATTTTATGGACAAATTATCGCAAATATGGCAAAAGTAAGTGAAAAAAAGGGAAATTATACATCTGTAAGCCAAAAATTCTCAAATTTCTTATGTTTCACTTGCAAGTGTATGCAATGCAATTTTTTACACTTATTTTTAGCATACATCTTCGGGCCTTTTCAAGCCACTTGTACATTTATATTACACATTTTCCTCAGCCCCCTCCCTCATTTGATTTTGGTGAATGGAGAAAAAAGAAAAAAATATATAAACAAAAAAGAAAAACACATTTTGTGATATAGCCTAGCAAGAGCAACAACCAGTGAAGAGCATGAAAATCCTGAAAATCGGAAGAAATGACCGGAAGAAACATTAGCAGCTGGTCTTACATTTTGGACAACATCGATCTCACTTTGACAAAAAAAAGGGGGTTTGCAATTGGAAAAAAAAAACAGAAAAACAAAAAAATCAAAAGGAAAACAAAGACACGAAAAAATGCATAAAATAAATCATACAATAGGCCAATACCAACGTTTTAGCAATCTAAGTCTAAGAAGGAAACTACTCGAAATTTTCTTTACAATAAAAAACCTAAACTAAAAACTGAACTAAAAACTAAATATTAAATAAATAACGTTTGTAAACCTTGTGCGTGTGTGTGTAAAACAGTAGTGCTATCTTAATATAATACAGATCAGATATCGCATAATGCATCAAACCCTATATAAGTACGAGTACATACATATTAAAAACAAACAAAAAGCAAAGAGAAAGTATAAACTATATTTGTGTGTTTGATGTCAGTCTAAAAACTAAATGTTAAAGTCAACTAACGATCACGTAATTGTATTGCATAGCCTAACATTTTTTGAACGAAGCAAACCAATTCGATTCGATTTAGCATGAGTATCAACTTTATACTATATATATATATACGTATATATATATACATAACGACTAGAGGACGCGGAAGCGGTGAGCACTCGATAACGATAAAGAACGAAGGTAAAAACCAAAACGGAAGCGGAAGCTGGCTGATCAAATGATCGGAGTCGTGGATGAAGGGCAAAACAATTAAAAATTACTATACAAAAAATCGAAAACAGATCTGAAAGTGTTATTTCTGGGTGGCAGTGGGAAGCGTGAAGTTTATTTGGGCTAAATAAATGTTTATATTTTTCTATATACTCTATTTTATCCCATGATTTGGTACTCTTAATATCATAATTCATACTTTAAAAATTCACGAAATGGCAACAATGCGTATACGTAATATTTCTTAAAATTTTACGCAAAAATTTCGCAAATTGCTGCTTTTATTGGTATTTGATTTTCAGAGCACTAGGATTTGGTTTCTCGAATCTAGATTTATTTAAGCAATCGAAAAAAGCTGAGAAAAGTAAAGTCAACACTGCGTATGGGTAATATTAATATTATTTTCTATTTGTAGGGTTTTTAAAAATTCTATTGATATTTTGAGTGCAGGGATATTCCCATAAGTAGGTATTTAATTTGTCAAACAAATTTTAATTTAAATTTGACTGCTTATATTCTTTATTTCAGGTCCTTTTGAAATACAAATGAATAAACAACTAAATAATCGCGGTACCACAAAAGCTCCCTCAATCGGTTGGTTTCGCAAGCAATAACGATAAAAGAATACGATGCTTTCGGCCAATGTCCTATAGAGGTCGCTTTGCAGCGAGACAGCATCTACAGCTGCTGTTCTCTCCCTTATGGACTGTCTCTCGCTGCTTCTCTGTCGTAAGCCCGGCTCCAATGTTTACATTTTAACGGCCTGCACACACACACATCCACATGTACACACACGGACACCGCCAGGCAGCGAGGCTCTCAGCTGCTGCTGCCGGCGCCAGCGTCTCTGCTTTCAACGGTGCTTTCGCCGCTGCCATCGCCACAGTGGCTCCCGTTATTTGTGCGTGCGCGTTGCCAATAAACGGGCAGCGGCCTCTGCTCTGCTCTGCTCTCGTGTGATAAAAAAATGTGGATTCCTTTGGACTCTGATTAACCGTCAGCTAATTGAGCAGCAGTGTGTGTTCCCCCTTTTTAAATCCGGTATTTAAATGTCTATTTGTGTGTGCTTAAGCGAATGGCCGCAAAATGTAGGCAACAAAAATGTTGTGCGAAACATCCAAGCAGGCAGCTTCCTGATACGCTCTCCGGCTCAGACACTCGCGCTCTCTCTCGCTCTATCTCTCTGGAATCCGGATTCCTCTGCAGCGTTATGGTTTTGTGTTATACACAGGACACACGGTTACCAATACGACCGCAAAAATACGTATACGGCTACGGGACTGGATACCGTAACTTGGCTTGCGCCCACGCACAAAAACATGCTTGGTGGGAGAGCGTTCTCTCTCGCGTCCGCGGTCCTTCCGCTCTCCCGTTGGCTCCTCTGTACAGTGGGCTGTAATGTTTTTTTTTGGGTTAGGAAACAATTTAAGAAAGACTTGCAATAACTTCAAAAATTAGCACAAATTTTTAATATTTATTTTTCATGTCAACGTTATCTATAAATCATTTCAAAGGGTGCCAAACAAAATATTCGTATTACTTGTTTACAAGAGATAAAAAAAACCACTTGTGTCCAACTGTTCAGAGAGATGGTGTGTGTTCCTGTTTTTGGGATTTTTTGGCTGCTTTTTTTTTTGGGTGAACTGAAATGATGTTGACTCAACGTGCCAGCAGCAGCCAGCCAGGCGCTAACGCCAGCAGCAGCAGCAATCACAACAAAAGCAGCAACAACCTAACAACGGGACAATAACTGCTGTGTTGTAGTTGTCAGCCAATTTCATTCGTAATTTTTAATTTGAGTGCATTTTCCGCGCTGTTTGGCAAATAACTAACGCAAAATTATACATATTGTGCGCAGAAATCAAATCGTGAAGGCGGAACAAGAAAGTGCGGTGTAAAGAAAATCCTTAAAGTGAGGTGGAATGAAAGAAAAGAAATAACGCTAAACGTCAAAGAGAGTGAGCTAGAGAGAAAGGTAGGGAGAGAAAAAGAGAGACAGAGAGAGAGAGAGGCGAAATATTCGCAATTCATTCACAAGTGCAATGTGAACAATAACAACAACAACAACAATGGGCCAGAAAATAGAGCGGCTTAGGATGCAAAAGCAACAAGAAGAACAAAATAAGGAAGAAAAAATACAACAAAAAAATATGAGTGAAGCGCCTGCTTAACCTAAAAGTGCAAGGACCATTCTCACAAGCACACGCGAATACACAAACACTAACACGTACATATGTACATACATACATATGTATGTAAAAGCAGTCACACTCAATTCATTCTCTTTGTTTTCTTCTGCTTCCGGTATCCACAGACAACAACAACTAAAGCAACAATATCGAAATAATAATAACAACAACAACAACAATGCATAGTTCCTGCCGAGTAGCTTTTTGTATAATCGAATGAATGTGTATGTGTGTGAGTTATCCAAAGACAAAGCAAAGCAAAGAAGAAGTCGCAAAGGAAGATGACGAAGAACAGCTAAGACCGGAAGAGGAAGTCAGCAAGCGAAGTGTGTAGAAGACGTAGAAGTCGCAGCAGCAAACGAAGGAAATAGAAGAGAACCCAACCCTCGTAGCTAGTTGAAATTGACTAGGAAAAATAAGCACAACTATAAACAAATACACAAAACAATAAAAAGTGGTGTAATCATATTACAAAACAACAACAACAACGAAACGATAACTGAAAACTTCCGAGCAACTGCTAAAACTAAAAAACTTCCCTCTTCCGATCATAAATCATATAAAGCAACTATAAGTTAATTAGAACGTTTATTAATGTTAAATCTATACAAAAAAAAAAAAAACACTATAAGTTGCATTACAACAAACAAAATCAACTTAAACGGTATTTAAATACAAACACTCGCACTTTAAACTTCAAACTTTTCTCATTGCAAGATCAATATACAAAAAAAAATCACAGATTTAACTTACCATGTTATTTATTCAGTACATAAAGTCAAGATATATCTTAGATCATTTTAAATAAAACGAAGTAAACAAAGTTAACGGAACAAGTTCTTACTATCGCATTACTATACCTATAAGTATTAATTAATAACGTTATTTAAATCATAATAATGGTCAACTAACGAAAAACACACAAAAACTATTTGGCACACATTAATTAATCACATTTAAATCATCGTTTATTGAATCAATTATTTATATTCAATAAAAAACAAACAATTATGGAGGCTGCAACGATCTTCACCAGGAAAGTAGTGGAAGGATTTAGTTTCAAAAGTCACCTTTAACAACTCATCCAAAAATATACTACAAATTCACCAATCAACCTAAAAAATTATTCCCAATCGAAATTAATTAATAATAGTAATGGAGGCAGTTCGTGTGAAGGGTCACAACAGTCTTTAACGAAAACCTTTCAACAAAAACTCATCACCAAAACCAGACCAGGAGGCGATTCTTCAAGATGGAGCGCATGTGGCGGAAGGTAAACCACAGTCTGCGGAACACCAATAAGTCCCAGGGCCACCACCCACCGCAGCCACTGCTCCAGCAGCAGCAGCAGCCTGGTGGCGAGGGGGCCATCGTTGGTGGCTCTGCAGCCACTCCTCAGTCCACCGATACCATCAGTTCGGCTGGTGGCTTTGGTGACGGCCAGCTGGTGGTTGCAGTCCAGGGACTGGCCCCCGGCGGAGCAGCAGGCGGCGGAGCCATCACTGCCACCGGCGGCTGCAATGCCACCGGCAGACGTCTAGCCAGCAGCGGAGGAGGTGGCAGTTGCCACAAGTCCCTCAGCCAGCATGTCCTTCAAACGCGCACCGCATCCTCAGAGCGGCGAAGGCGTCGCCGAAGGAAGAGTCGGCCGCGTCGCGGTGGCGGTATGGGAGCGGTTACCAGTTGCGTCGGCGACCAAGGCGGCGATAATATGTCGTAAGTAGGATTTATATATACATTTTGAACAGAAGCTAATTTCTGGCTCTCCCTTGCAGCTCCTCCGGTGGCTTCTATACACTGAAAGACCACCATCAGCATCACTATCGACCCAGCCATCACCAAGGAGGCGGTGGCTCATCGAGGCGTCTGTTTGCCACCTCGGCGCCCAGCGGCACTGTGATGATGTATCCGAATTCCCAGCGAGCGACGCTCCTAGCAGCCACTGGCGGCTCTGGTGTCGGTCAGGCATCTACCTCGGGCGCGGGAGGAGGTGCCGCTGGAGGAGGAGGAGGAGGAGGTGCGTCGGGCGGAGGAGGAGCTGCAACCGGATCTGGAGGACAGCCGGACATTTCGCTGCGACAGCGGGCGGTGGCCAAGTTGCGAATGTTCAACTTCCATTTGAACTGGGATCTGCACATGACGCACTGCAAACCCTGCGGGTGAGTGGCATTAGCAGATGCACTGACAGAAAAAAAAAACACACACACATCCTAAATGTGATTTATTTTTTGTTTTAAAATCTCCAATTTATTTCTTAATATCTGTTGAAATATCCGTTAAATCGAAAATGTGCATCCCATCGAGCTTTGTTTTTTCCGCCAAGTGTAGCCTTTAACTGGAGTTGCTGCAACTCGGGAGCTCCAGTGAGTTGGAGTGCCCAAGTGGCTGCCACTTGAGTCTGCTCCAGTGGCTTGTGCTTTTGTTTGCCGCAGAGTTTTCCCCTGGCTTGCCTCCTATTTTCTTTTTTTTATTTTAATATTTATTTTTTGCTTGTTGCTGCTGTTCACCCTCTTCACTTTCCCTACCGTTTTTGGCTTCTCCTGGCCCACATTTTTCCCCACCATTTTCCGACCGCCGCCCCCCTAAAGTTTTTCATTTGGTTGTGTTGTTGTTGTGGCTTTGGTTAAGTTTTTTGGGGGGGGGGGGGGGGGGGCGGGTTGCAACTGAGTTTTTGAGCCATTCAAGTGGCCGCGGGCGTTGAACGAACCCGGAATGCAAAGTGGGTCGTCCTTCCAGTCCCTCTCCGTGCTCCGTTCTCCGTTCTCCGTTTCCCATGGACGTAATATTCGGAGGCTCAGACCCACAGACCTCCGACATCCGACATCATAATAAGGTAAATGGAGCAGAGTTTTCTTTACCGCCGAATGTGTGAAATTTTAATGAAGCGCCCCAGCAGCTAACGAGCTTTCCCATTGGTGTCACTACTCTATATATGAATATAATTTTTTTTGGGTGTATAAATTCATGGGAGATTTGTGGGTTAGCCGCGGGCCATCAGAGAAATCAAACTGATGGCGTACTAGTTTTTATTTTAATCCCATTTCTCTTAGTTTATATATATATATATCTATAATAATATTTATGTATATATGTTACAGACCTCGACTGAGCGGCAGTGGCGGCAATATAATTACCCGCCGCCTGTGCCGAAACCGTCGGCGGGAGGATAATGAGCTGTATCGCTCCAACAGCTTCAAGTTCGAGCGTTTCGAGCGGAAGGAGTGCCTCGAGGAGCTGTCCAACACGTTGCAGAAGCAGGTGAGTCATTCCGAATTATTACCAGAACCAAATATTCGAAGAAAAGCTCTTAAAAAATTATATTTGCTTACTAAAAAGTCCCAATGAAATCCATATAAAATCAAATAATGTTTAAAATTTATTAAATAATTTAGAAAATTCATTGAATAATATAGAAAAATTATTAAATAATATAGAAAATTGATTAAATAATATAGAAAATTCATTGAATAATATAGAAAATTCATTAAATTATATATTAAATTCATTAAATAATATAGAAAATGTATAAAATAATATAGAAAATGCATTGAATAATATAGAAAATTCATTAAATAATATATAAAACTCGTTAAATAATATAGAAAATTCATTGAATAATATATAAAATTCATTGAATAATATAGAAAATTCATTGAATAATATATAAAATTTATTAAATAATATAGAAAAATCATTAAATAATATAGAAAATGCATTGGATAATATAGAAAATTCATTAAATAAATTGAATAATATAGAAATTCATTAAATAATATATAAAACTCGTTAAATAATATAGAAAATTCATTGAATAATATAGAAAATGCATTTATAATAAAAAATGCGATAAAAGTATTATTTATTTATCCAAATTAATAATAATAGCACCTGAATTGCTGTTAGTTTTTAATAATTAACATATATTTATTACAGAATATTATTTTGAAATAGATAGGGCTCAAAAAGTTATATAAATCCCTTGATAATATGATTATTATTTATATTATATTTTATATTTATTTGTTCCATTTTTTATTTTATATTATATAATAACTTCACTTTAGATTGGGTGGGACTAGCTCTTGAAAAACTATTAATTTCGCCGAAAACCCCTTCTAAGAATTTATTTATGTTTTTGCCAGTGTTCCTCTCGATTGCCACATGTTGCATAGAAGCAGCATCAGTTGCGGCGTTGGCCACAATAATTAGTGCGACTGCAGCATCGGGGGAGGGGGGGATAAAAGAAAATCTAACCATCATCAGAAGAAGTGTGGAGGGCGGGGGGAAATTGCATTGAGATGGGCCACCGAGTGTGTGGAATAATAATGAATGTGGCAGGTCTCAGGTGGCACAAGAAAGTTCAATTCTCCTTCGGCGGAGGGGAAATCTAATTAATGGCGCGCAACAAATTGAATTTTAATTGGGCGTCGAATTTGATTTGGCAGCCCAAAAACGACGAGTCCTGGCTCGACCCCCGGGGGCGCCGCAGCTCCTCGATAACAAAGTTAAATTGAAATTGAACCTGGCGGCAAACGGAGGATGCAGCCAGCAAGTGGCCAGGCAGGCGCCTTCGGGCCGAACTTAATTAATATTTAAACGTAATTAAAGTCAGGGCCTAATAAGGCTATCCTAAAAAAGAACTAGATGCCAGGTGGACGAATGACGATGGTTAAATTAGGGAAATTATTTTAGCCAAAAATGGATTTTCTGAATGTGCAGGTTGTCCTTTTATTATTATACTTTTTTATAGATTTTTTATCAGTTTCTTGTTGGGGCTTTATTTAGCAGTTTTTACAATTTTTCCAGATTGGTTTTTTTAGAAATTTGTTGTAGTTTTTAGAATTTTTAGAACTTTACGCTTTTTTTCTTTAGTTTTTTTTTGTAGTTTTTGAATTTGTAAAAGTTTGTTTTGCTGTTTTTTTTTCCATTATTTTTATGGCATTATATTATTTATTTAATATTCCTCAAGTTGAACAGTTTATTTTTCAGTTCTCTGAATTTGTAGGACTTTCTCTGGCAGTTTTTAATTTTATTTCCTTTTTAGTTTACAAAAAATGCCCTAATACCTTAAAAACACAATTTTCTCATGGATTTTTTTCAAGTATTATTTAGAAAACTCGTACGAGAGAAATTTATACCATTAAAACTTGAAGGATTTAAGCCTCAGGCACAACCCAGGACTCGCAACACCCACCGCAGCCTCGGGCGGCATGGCTGCTAATGCGATTTCTTGTTTGGGGGAAACTTCAAGTTCCTTTTATTTTTTATGGCATGCCTTTGGGGGCAGGGGGGGTGACCCGGGTGTGGATGTGTTGGGCTTAGGACCCGCGGAAAGGATGGGGAAGGGGGCCAAGAGTGACAGGCGGCCATTTATCAGCCGGAAAAACGTTGTCTAAGTACGTTGCGGTTGTTGCGGCGGAGAGCACTTCAAATCGCGCACTGTCTCGCCGCCTCATCATCGTTCTGTCTCCCGTCCATCCATCCATCTATATATATCCCATATATCCCGGGAGCTTCTCCTCTTCCTGGCCAACTGTCAGCTGTCCGAACCGATAAGCTGCGTGGACAGTGAGTCAGTGAGACCCCTCGGGCGAAACCGAAACCCCAAGCAAATCCGTACTCCAAAGCCGGAAGTCCAATCTCACCTGCCGCAGTTCTCTCGATAAATAAATAAGGAGGCAGGAGGAAGGCCTCTGCTGATTTTTCCCCTTTCCATTTCCCGATTCCCCAGCCAATCTGGCGGATTCTTATGGATTTTGATGGATCTTTCAGGTGTGTGTGTGTGTGTGTGTGGGACACCGGGGCACTCTCACTAATCAGGTGGAGGACTCCGTAGTCCCTCGATATTTCCCACCCAACCACTTGTGGCTGTCTTTGTCAATTTGATTTTCCACCAAAAAATAATGCATGGAGGGGGGGAGGAGAACCCCATGGAAAACTGGAGCCAGAGACAAATGGCATTGGAAAATTTTCTTGGCAGCTTAAGTAGTTCAGGGCTCCGCCTTTCGGCTAAGTAGAAACTTTGAAATTGTTTCCATAATCGGGGGACACACCTTTTTGGAGGAGAGGCAGCCGCCACATTGGGGAATTAAATTCGACTTTGATTGAACTTTATTCAAATTAGATTGACTGTAAAATCAGTTTACATCAAATTTAAGGGCGTTGGTCAATGGACTTTGGCCCATTTGAAGGCTTCTAAAGGGAGGGTTTTATTTTTATTTTTACAAGGGAAATCGCATAAAATTGTAGCTAAAATTTGGGGGAAAATGGATTATGTTTAAAGCTGTTGAGGGTTTTTTAAATTGTAATTTCTGGTAAGGCAAATATAGCATAAATAGTGTTTGTTTTTTATGGTAAATTATTTATTTATTATTTTATTTAAATTCAACATAAGATTTTTGGAATATATATATTTTTTTTTGCTTTCTTTCTTTTTCATTTGCTTTTAATTCCCCATTGCAAGTTCCTGTCTTATTTCAGCTTTAATTATTCCTGTTAATTTTCTTAAAAATTCATTCAAATGTTCTTCGCTCTGCACTTTGGAATCATTTGTTTTGTCTATAATTCCTAGACGGTGCGTGTGTCAGTTCAATTTCTGCCTCATTTGAGAACCTTCATTTGTCAGTGTTCACCTTTTGGCCTCCTCCCCAAAAGTACTCTTGCCAAACCATCTCCAGTTTCTCGATATTAGAACCGAGAACCGCACACACAATGGCCTGTCGACAGGCTGCCATTGTCCCAAATAATTTCCATCATCTAATGCCTTATCTCGGGGGCCAGCAAGGATCTGAATGTTTTAGAAAGAGAAATTACAAGCCTACGCATTATTTTTGATGGCACAATTTTGAGCATTACCGTGCTCAGTGATCTGTGTGTGCTGTGCGCTGGCAATCATTAGCCTGAGTCCTGGGTCCTTCGTCGCTTTATTCATGCAACAATTGTTGATTGCCAGGCCATCGTTTTGGGGGTTGGAAGGACTTGTCCTGCTCCTGCTCCTGCTTCTTCTTGGCCCCAACCCCCATTTGTTGCGTGTGAATTATTGTTGGCAATAACGTGGAATTGCCTTGTCAGTCAGCAATCTGCAAGAAGTGAAGGCTCACTTGCTTACTGGCTGACTGGCGAGGACCTTAAGTAGTAACTTAGAACTGCTCCTCGAGGCAATAGTTGGGGCCAAAAAAAAAAAAACGAATTAATTTCCAAAGGCTACCAAAAATGTAGTCCTACTGCCCCTCCTTCTACTCATACCTTTTTCGCGAAAATTTCCACATACAAATTTAATCAAACACACATGGGGAAATGGAAATGGGGAAATGGAAATGGGGAAATGGGAAATGGGGAGCTGGGGGAACTGGTAACTGGTTGCACCCTCAACCCAGTTGGCGCTCTAAATAATTCATGTCGCCAGCATTTCAGCTGCAAAACCTTTCCAACTTGTTGTAATACATTCAAATGAGACTGAGAATGAGACTCAGACGGCGACTGAGAGCCTGGGCGGGGGGAGGGGCGAAAGGAAAAAATAAGGATGCTGGAAGGATGTTTGGAAGCTAGCAGACTCACATATGTGAGAGAGAAATCTCGAGTTGGTGCACAGCAAAAGGACATAAACTACTCCGCAAACAAAAAATTACAAACAAGTTCAAAGGAAGAAAGAAAAGGATACTATAAAAGCTAAAAGGAATCGGGTGATTTTTAACTTTTTATGCAAAACAAGCTGTAAATAATCAAAACTTATTTTTCTTAGCTTAAGCTTAAGCTTTCTTAGGTGAAATATAGAAAAAATCAATTAAAGATTTCCTATATTTATACCTAAACAGCTCCTAACTTAGGTTCCCCTTTACCAGGGTTAAATCCCTAATCCTGAAAACAATCTGCGGCGTCATGGTCCATTCTTTACTCTACTCCAAATCCACCTCCGGCTCCAAGCTCCTGCTCCAACCTCCTGCTCCAACCTCCTGCTCTCCACCTTTATCCTTACTCCGCCCGCCGCATTATTTGGCGCACTAAATTTATGTGCGCAATTGTGCTGAGTTGTGTGTGGCAGGAACGCCCCCAAAAAACACCAGCAGGATGTGCTCTCCCCCATTCCCCAGCTCCCGACATCCTTTTCTGCGTTGCAGCTTTCGGGAATGTATTACATGGCACTGCCTTTGTGCCTGTGACACTGAAAGAAAAAGCAGCTACTTTTCTTGTATTTCTTATTATTACTTCTAATGTTAAAAACCGATTTTTGTCAGTGCTCAGTACTCCTTCTGAGGGAATTCTCCATTTGTCGCCGGTCTACAGTTACATGTGGATCCTGTGGATACTGTGGGGGGAATACCGGCACCTTCTTTATCCTCGGGTCAAAAAGGGTCCTTTGTGTGTTATTATTCAAAATCCAGTCAATAATGCGAAACGCGATGCTAATTTATTATACAAAAAAAAAAAAAAAATGATTTGCGAAAATGTGGTGTTAGAGCTACAATTACGGCGAGTCAAGGGGCCAGGGAATAGCACGTCCCACTGAGGCCAGGCCAATACGTATGCAAATGATATATATACTGTGCTATATAGGGATATTGCGAAGGATATATGTATGTATGTGACATATGTATGTGTGTGTGTAAGGCCAGGGATTGCGTGCTTTTCAATTTTATCCCTTTTATTGGCTTGGCATTAGTTCCAGCTGCTTAAAATTCATACGCAAATACTTTTGGGAAAGTTAGAGGGGGGTGGGGGATAGGAGGTCCTTGTTGGTCCTTTGGTCCATAAGGTCTCGCACGTCAACTGTCTGCCAAAAAGTTTCCTCTGCGCTTTTGTGCAAATTAGTTTATTGGAATTTCTTGTTTTCCATTTCGCTTCGATTTATTTCACTTCGAAACGAATTGTTAAGAGAGAGAGGGGTGAGAGGAGGGGAGGGGGGGCGGCTTAAAGGCAACAAGGACGAGATTTATAGTTTCCTTATTGCAAGCTAAACTAATTGAATTTCCTTTATTTTTTTTTTAAGTGGTAATTGAATTTCAGCAAAAGATTTTCTGTCTTGAAAACAATTGTTTAAATTTGCTTTCTAAATATATATTTTTTAATAGAATTTAAAAAAACAGTCCTTTGGATTTTCATAAAAGTTTTCCAGTTTAAGTAACTTACTTTCTTGCTTGTGGAAGGCTAAGGCACTTTAGCTGGAAACCATAACTTCTTAAATTTATAATATTACATGTCCTTACACACACACACACACACACACACATGGACAGAACACGCACACACACAGGACTATTAAAATTTTAATGAAAATGATGTCCGCTGGGACGACGGGGCCACAACGTTCTCGCATTGCCAATGAAGATGACTCACCCAAGGACTTGTGGAAAAGTCCTGGCTAAGGCTAAATAATGTAACTGTAACTGTTGTGTGTGTGTGTGTGTGTGTGGGGGGGGGGAGGGGGGTTGAACTCCAGAGAGTTGTGCGTGCAACTGCCATATCAATATCCGCACACACACACACACACACACACACACACACAGGTGGATTAACATTGAAATTGACTGACACAAACGCTTTTCGCAGTTTCCCTTTTCCTTCTCTTCTCGGAAAATCGCACGCAATTCCCTGAATTTATTTAAGGTTTCAGCAAAGAATCACCTTTAATATAAAGCTGAAACCTAAAGTTTTCATTAAAAATAAAAAAATGTACTTGAGAGGCCAGAATTATTAAGTATTAGTTCAAGTTTTAAACTTTCAACTGGAGGATTTATTATTTACAAATTTATTAAGTTTGAAACCTTTCAAAATATTAAAAAATTTTGTTGTAGTAACCACTTGTATCCACCTGGAAAGGGCAGGACACTCGCTTCTATCCTTGTATGATTTTAGCATATTCTTTGGCATTTAAAACACCATTCGAAAGCGTGTCAGTACCCCTTGGAAGGTGTCAGTGCCCCGCACATCCCCCATACAAAAAAAAAACACCCTGCACCTTGAGAACTAAGGGTTGCTGCTTCGCTTTCAGCCAGCTTTCTTTTTTTTTTGTACTTTGCTCGCGGCGCAATGCCAAATCCGTTTAAATTTATGGCGTGTCATTGTTTTGGCATAAAATTAAGTGAGTTCATTGGTGGGTGTGGACTCTGGGGACTGGGGACTGAGGTGGGAGGAAGGACCTGTAGTTAAACATGCATGCAAATGATTGCACATGTTAATGAAATTCAATAAGCGCTGCCTACTTTCGGCCAAAAAGGCGATGTCTGTTCATAATGGCCATGTTTTTGCACTGGAAAAAAATGTTGAAAAATTAAGATTTCCTAAGCTCTAAAAATGCACAAAAATTAGGTAAATTATAATCTATGAAGAGCTTAACAAATGGTTGAATTATAAATGATTATAAAGGATTTTTTTTTGTTGTTGAATGCTTCACCCCTTTTCCCTCTGTGTGCATCCTCGAAAAGGATGCTCCGCCAGCAATTGTTCATCTTGCCAACATGGAAAATGATTTATAAAATTCATAAGTGCCTTTAATTTATGAGAACATCCTCCGACAGCACCCTCCCCACAAGCCCCTCTGCATCCTGGGAATCCCCCGAAAACGCCCCAAGCGATTCCGTGTAATTTTAATTAATGCTAAAGCGGAATGCTAGCTGGGGAGAAATCAACGAAAACAAAACCCAAAAAACCAAAAAAGGAAAGAAAGAAAGGAATGGAATTAAAAGGAGAGAAAAGTTCAGAGGCAAGGCGAAAAGAAGGAGCAAAGAGCCAGCAGGAGAGTGGGTGGTAAATGTGGGAAAATTTTAGGAAAATGCGGTGGCATTTTGCATTTGAAAAGCTTGAAAGTTTATTCTTTATTTTTTTGTTTATAAATTTATAAAAAAAAAGAAAAATTTCTCCTTTTTAATATCTTTTTAAAACATTTTTTAGAGTCTTCGGATCAGAAATCTTAATTGATTTTCATGTAGCCATAAAATATTTAAACTAAATAATTATTATCCATTATTTTTCTCACCTTTTTTCCTGTGGAAACTCTTCTTTAATACAAATTCCCTCAAGCTCAGGGCCAAGTTGGCTGCCTGCTTTACTTATGATTAATGCCAATGGTGACAATGGCCAAAAAGTTGTCACTTGGTTTTTTGTTGGCAAGGAAAAAACAAGGGAAAAAGGACAAAGACAATAAAGTAAAAAGGGCTTGTTTTGATGGCAGACTTTAACTGCTTAACTGCATATTAATTTCCCTTTTACCATCAGTTGGCCGTCTGTATTTATATTGGTAACAACTTATTTCGGCTTTTGGCCAAAAGTCAAAGTCCACAAAAAAGGCTCTAACAGCAAAGAGGCGTGGCTGTGTGTTCTTGTTGCCAAACCCAGAAGTTGTTCACTTAAATTAGCTACAAAGGCGGTTTTTCAGGCGGGTTTCAGGTTTCACGTTTTGTTTTTCTATATAAACTTATAGGAAGTGGGATAAATCTGGAATTTAATGAAAGTTAAATTAGTCGGGCAGTTTTATGTTTTATTTTCTTTATTTAAAGTTAAAACCCTTGCTATAGATTCGGTTTTTTTTTAGATTTAGAGCGGGCTTTGTCCTTCAGTAGTGCCTGCGCTGGCGATATCCTGGCGGCAGATATCGGCTGTTAGGAGCAGCAGCCGGGACATGCGACGAGGCCGATCCCCGATAGCCGCCAAACGAGCTGCGACTGATGTGGATAAAAAAAAAAATAGAAATAAATATATTTTAATATTTAGGTTCATATAAACATCTTACCCAGCTTGGGGGGCAGCAGCGGCTGGCACCGATGGCGAGGTGGGCAGATGAGCTCCCTCCGCATGGAATCCATTCTTGTCCGCCTTGTAGTTCACCGTGTACTGCTGGCCATCGTCGCCGGTGTAGGAGTAGGAGCCACGGACGCCCAGGGAGCCATGGGGCCAGCCGCCGCGGAACTCGCCGGTCTCATCGCGGTGGATGCCATTGCCAGTATCGAAGCTGGAAGAGATTAGGTGGGGGATTGGGTTAAATATTTTGTTTATATTCACTTTTTTGCTATTTTTTACTCGTAATAAATATTTCAAAA
Organism: Drosophila mayri; assembly: GCA_008042485.1. NCBI lineage: Eukaryota > Metazoa > Arthropoda > Insecta > Diptera > Drosophilidae > Drosophila > Drosophila mayri. The sequence continues at coordinate 37,846 of VNJN01005011.1, read as the reverse complement.
CATATTTTGAAAGGTTCGTTAGAACTGAAATGCCAATTCTCTGCCTATAAATGGGAATATTATTTATTTTTAAAATATTTCCTGTTTTTATCAACATTCTAGTAGACTCCTTAGGAGTCCTTTTCCTTCTCCGTATAAATTTCATCTTAATTGGAGTTCCCCAACTCACCCAAAGTTATAGTTGCCATTGGCATCGCTCTGATAGTCGCTCCTCACGATCGGTATCTGCGGCTGTTGGTGCTGCTGCTGGCGCTGAAATCCTGTTGCCAGACCAGGACGAGCATGTCCTTGGCCACTCACGCCATGATAGTGCAGCTGGCTAGCCTGCGGAGCGGGCAAGTAACGCTGGCTCAGGCGGCCGGCCAGGATGCCCGAGGTGAGGCCCAAAAGCAGGATCACAACGCTTGGCAATACTCTTGGCATTGTTTCACTCGTTAAGCACTTTATACACTTGAAAAAAAAAAAGATATATATATTTTGGTTCTTGGAGATTCTTCTGATTCTCTGGGAACGTTCGAACGGCAACTGCTGGCAAATCTGCCGCAGCGTTTCGGTTTTATAGAGACCCCCAACCCATCGGACGCGCGGCTTTAATTGTTTTCTGTTCAACTTCTTTTTAAGCTGTTTTTTTTTTGCTTTGCTTAGTTTCAGTTTGTTGCTTTTTTTTGAGTTGATTTGTTTTTTTTTGTTTGTGTTTTTTAGTTGTTGTTTTTTTATGTTTGCTATGTTCGTCCGTTTAATTAGCCAAAGGCAGAGGCGACCAGCAAACAATTTTTGGAATAGTTTATCAGGCAAAAGAAGAGGGCCAAGCTTTTGTGGGTGTGGATGAGGTTTTAAGCTGAGCGAAAGGTTGAGGTTTCAGGGGGGGATTTTAGAGGGGGATTTAAGGAGGGGTTTTAGGGAGATTTGAAAGGGGTTTTAAAGCAGAGCGGAGAGGAGGCTTCAGAGAAGATTTTGGTAATGGTTTCAGGGGAGGTTTCAGGGGAGGTTTCGGGGGAGATTTTGGTGGAGGTTTCAGTGGAGTGCACATGGGCAGTACATGCCACTTGGCACTTGGTCAAAATGCTGCGGCTAAACTAATTATAGCAAAACTAGACAGAGCCGCAGTCTCTGTGATTTTGCATTTATCAGTCTTTCAATATTCCTTAAAATTTATAAATATATATTTAAATAAATACTTTAATATAAAGTTAATGTAAGATTATCTAAAAGATTGAAATCCATTAAGCTGTTTATATGTTTTTTAGAGAGAAGATATTAATATTATTTAAAGATCAAGTTAATCCTTGCATTTCATAGCCTTCAGATGCCTTCTAATCTTGGTAATTTTAGGGTCTTAAATTAGACCTAATTTTACCTTAACTCAAACCCAAGCTATTCCCATTTATTCCCGCTCGTTTTTGACTCTGTAATCTCCGATCTACGCGCCTGTCTTTTCATTAAAAAAAAAGATTGTAGATTTGAAGAAGAACGCTAAGAGTAGAAGAACGTTTTTGGCGGAGTTCCGGTTCGTAGATCGCAGTTTGCGATTCTTGAGTGTTTGTTTCTTTTTTTGCCCCCTAAAAATGCCCACACTCGAGGGCCATTACAACAAAAGGCGAAGAAGCCGCCGCCACTCTGCTACTAAAAAAAAAAAAAAAAAAAAAACATACAAACAAACTTGAGCTGACAGAAGATAATGATGTTGCTGATTGGGATCAGTGGCTGTTGATGAGCAGACGATCCAATCTCCCTCATCGATGATGTTGTATTGCCCGAAAACGGTAGCAAACTTTGGAAAAATTCCTTCTCACTAATGAGTATAAATGGGTGTTAAAACACCCGAAGGTGCTGAGTCGAAGGAGTTCAAAGGTTCAAAGCAGAGGGTTCAGGGTTAATCAAATAACTCAAAAAGAGAAAGAAAAAAAAACAAAAAATTAAAACACTGGGCACGCTTCCATAAATATGTGAATTATAATTGCAATAATAATAATAAATTAGTTTATAAATTCAAAGAAATCAGTCAAATGAGTCCGAAGCGGGATTAAAATTTAAAAATACATTTGCCGCATCATCGCCAGCTTTGGGACTGCTGCAGTTGAACCCAAAAAATACAAAAAATACAAAAAACAGAAAAACCAAAATAGAAATAGAAATGAAACTGGTTTTTTGTTGTTGAGCTCTTCTCTTATTATGTTTGTTAGGATTTCCCAGCATGAAAAGAACATATATACAATATAAATTGAGTTCCATATCCGCAATTATGATAATAATCGCCTCGAAATAATGGTTAACAATAAAAAAAAAAACAACCGAACCACCATTAATTAATAATAATAAATGATGAACTAATCAAATAAAAGCGTGAAAAGTGAAGCTGCTAATGATGCTTGAGGTTTTTGGGTTGTTTTATTAACCATATTTCGTCACATTTTCGTTTTAAACAATGTGAACGCTTGACTGGCTACCAAAAAAATGCATAACTGCACAGTTAGCCACGGACGACACCCGCTAATGGCGCCTCATTATGTTTCAGTGGCGAGGTGACTGTACCTCTGTCTATCCTCCTAGCTTTATGGCCATTACTCCATCTCTTTCTGGCCTCATAACTTATGCAATTTTAGAGCTTAGAGAGAGAGAGAGAGAGAGAGAGCGAGAGCAGAGGGCCTGGCTTAAACGCTTAAGCGGATGTAGTGCCAGTGGCAAATGAACTTGTAATTTACAATGCATCTGACACTGACGACTGACAACTGACAGCTAACGGTAGCCAGTTAGCCAGGTAACCAGATAGCCAGGTACTACAAGTACTCCTATTTTTTGTTGCCTCTAGTTTTTGTTGGACGCTTGGCTAATCTGGGAATGGGTTATCTTGGGTATGGTATTAGCCAACTGTAGTACCATAACTGCTTATAATTCCAGATACCTATGATACCTCTCAAGTACTTTATATTTTGTCTTAAGAAAAAATCTATCTCACAGTTTAAAAATCGTTGTAATTTTTGTCATACAATTTCCCAATATAAAAACTCACTCATTTAGTTTTAGTTTTTCCCAAGTAAAAGTCAATCTAAGTCTAAATTTTAAAGTCCTAACAATAGGTTTTCTTAACCCTAAGGGATTCCAGGACATTCGCTTTATCCATTAAAGCTCACTCGCCTGTGGCTAATTGAATCATGAATGAAACTGAACTGCAATGTGTTCATTTTTTTTTCCCATTTTCCATACAAGACCCATTTTTTTTTTTGATTTTCCGGGAAATCCAAATAATCGCCTTAAAGGAAATAGATGAAGAGAGATGATGATGGTGAGATGGTTGGAGAAAAGCAAACATTTGCTTAGACCAGGACTTGCAGGACGACTCGATGCCAGGGCGGCGATAAGGACCCACACACACAGTGACGTCGAAAGGGGAGGGGTGGGCCGAGCCTGTCATCGCTCTTATCGCGTTTGTTTTCCCCGTATTTTCCTCGTTGTCGTTGTTCCCATCGACTTGTTATTTCCGTTTATGATTTTTCCCTTTGAACTTTCTTTCTCGACAAAAAATGTCAAATTCAGCTATTTGTTTAATTGAAAATAAAGAATAAAGAAAGGCCCCAGGTTCAAATCCTCCTCCTTCGCATACGGAACGCGGGGCGTGTCCAATTGTTGTGTGTCATTAATTTAAATTAGAGCTTTCGATGTGGGCTATACACATGTATACGCCCTGAAATCGAGGCAGGGGATTTGCTACTTCACTGGATTTTCGATTCGAAGCCACATTGGGGTTGGAGGAGAGCTGCAACTTGGGAGATTATGTGATCAGTGATAGATAAAAGAACAAATGGTAGAGAGGTCCTTCAAAAATATCGATTAATTGTGCTTTTAGTTTAAGACTTGGGGGGGTTGGAAAAAACATAGCTAGGCTAGAGTTATACTTAATTTTTCTATTGAAAAACTGTCACTTGAAACGAAAGCTAGAAAGACTTTTATATTCATCAATTTAAAATTGATTTTAATTCGATTCTCTTTATTGTAAACTTGAACTATTGATCCTTCTGCAGGACTTCCCCTCACTTCCACCTGATAATTATGTATCTTCCTTCCGACCCAAAAGAAAAAAAATAAGCTTAACTTTTTGCTTATCGCCTTTAGCCTGGCAACAATAACAATTTGTTGCTAATGCACATTGCTGTTTGCTTAACTCCCTCCCCACACACGCACACTCAACCCCCTTTTCGTAAACCCCCCCCAAAAAAAAGGCAATCCCCTTCCTCGAATGGCGGTGGGAACATGAGCTAAACTACTCATTAAGCCAACTTTAGCGTTTGTCCAGAGTTCAGGGGCGGCGTATTGAAGGGGATGGGGGAGATGCGGGGGTCAGAGAGGCTTATCCACAGCTTCTGTGTTTGATTAAGCAGTTCCAGGCGGAAATTAAATGGACACGCAAAACAAACTGTGAGCCGGCAGGAGCTGTTCCAAGGATCTCTGCCTTGGAAAAAAGGGTCATCCCGAAAAAGAGAGAGAGAGAGAGATGAAAGAAGGGTACAGAGAGAGAAACAGATGGGTTTAAATATATACTTTAATATATTATATTTATTTATATAATATTTCTAATGAAATATCCAAAATCTATTTAAAAAAGTAAACAAATTTGCGGGTTTTTATCTTTAGAGTTTTTTGTTAATTATATTTTTAATTTAATAAGTTGTATTTGAATTTCTTATTTTTGTAACTTTTAAGTTTTTTAAAATTATATTTCTCATTTAAAAAGTTATATTTGAATTCATTTAACCAAAAACTAAACCCAGCCTTCTTCATCGGCTTCTTTTTAATTTAAAAAATCCACCAATTTAATGTAATTTGATATCTAAACTTGATATTGACATTATTTTTGGTACCGTGTAGGGTCATATTCGGGGGGGTTAGCTGGGAAAGATCTGACCCCTTGGGCTTGGTCTCTATCAAACTTAACTGAGCAGCGCTCAAGTGAGAAGATTAAATCGCCATAAATATTAACTACTGTTGGCTCGCCAGGGGTATGTACCGTGTAGTATGTGGGTGAAAGGGGATGAGAATGGGGAGATGGGGTTGGGGGTGGGGGTGGGGGTGGGTATGGGTCCAGGGAATGGGCTGGTCCATGGTTCCACCAAAAGGTAAGACAATTTGAAAGCGCTCGCCTTGATTTAGCACCGGAAGGCACGCACACCACGTGCCTCCGACGAGCTGGAGTTCCCCGGTGTTCGTCCCACTTCATCCTGGATACGCCGCGGGCAAGTGTACAAATCAAATGATTTATTGGACCCACGGTCAGTTGTTGTGGAATGCGAAACCGGAACCGGGGGGAGGGGAAAATTTCGCGTGAGAGCCACCCAGGAATAATTGAAACGTACGTCTGTCAGTCCTGAAAAACACGGCACAAGTTGGAAAAACAACTTTCCACCTGGTGCGGAAAATTCACGTTTGCAGCTGTCTGCTAATTGGTCGAGAGGGGTCAAAAGGTTGTCTTGGATGGGGCAGAACTTTCCCCAATTTCCGGTGGATTATGGGGGTTTCGTTTTTGAGAAATAATGCGACTTTATTAAACAAATTTCTTTTATATTAGACTTTGAGTTATTTATTCCATTTATTAAGTTTTATTCAATTTAAGAATTAAGTTGAGAAAATTAAAAATTTTGGGGGAAAAAATGGCATTTAATATACAATAATAAATATTTTCAGCAATTTAAATGAAATTATCTTATTATCTAAAATATGTGGTATTTTTTAATGATTTATTATTGGTTTTGATTGCCAAATATAAGCCAGTTTGATAACAAAACAAAAGCGGCTTCAAATAATCAAAAAGATATATCCTAAAATGGATAAAATAATTCAATTTCTGCTATAAATATTAAAATAATGATCATTTTAGATCCAGCATCTCATCAAACTATTTTAAGTTAGTTCAAACATACAATTTTTACAAATAAAGCCAGGCTTTGGCAGCAACTTGCCCTCCGTGGACTTGACTCTCGAGTCATTAGGCAATGAAGCTGATGCATAATACGATTTCAACTGATTTCAAGCATCCATCCTTCCAGCATTTCCCCGCATCCCTGCCATCTGGCAGTCAGGAATCAACCCCATTTTCAGTTAGTTAATTGCCAATATTACACAAGTGCCACATCCAGCGGCGTCGCAGCGCTCCAAAGTATGCTAGGCTTCTCTCACACAGGCGTTCGGCTGAGTTAGCGGCCGTTCGGCTTTCTTCGTTGCGCCGATAAAATAATTCTGTAAAAAGGTTTAGTCTTTATTTGCATTTAATTTTTTCAGGAGTTCATTTACTTACACATTTGAAATTTGTAATTAATTGTAAGATATAGATTTTTATATGGTTAAGGGATATTTCACTTGGTTAAAAATCTTTTCGCTTCCACTGTTTATCCTTTGGCTTTGCCTTCGTGTGCGCAGACTCCGGGCCGGCAACGCCGCAGGGGAGCAGCGCGCGTCTCGAATAGAGTGACCTTTGCGCACACAAATAAGGAAACCAGAGAAATCGTGGCGTGCGGCCGAGCTCCTCGAGTGGCCACACTAATTTCGTCATTCATTCAGTTCATCCAGCCGTCCGGTCCACATTCAACTTTCAACTTTCAGCCCGGTCAAACTTGCAACACGCGGAAAAACGCGGGCGTCGCTTTCACGCCGCCGACAACGGCAGAAGCAACAAAACGCCAAAAACAAAGTGATTTAAGGTTTAAAAAACAATTAGGAGCCACAAAAAACGACACACAAGACAATCTGCAATTTAAACGAAGAAACGGCAAAGAGAAACAAGAAACTGGTACTGTAAATACAAAAACAGTGCAACAGTGACTCAAGTTGAGAAGAAACAAATACAAAAAAAAAAAACACACTAAACTATTTGTTGTCACCTTATTTCTAAATATTTTGTTGTTGTTTTTGCGAATAAGCTAAATAGTGCGCGGCGATACGGTGCAAAATAAAAACACAAATCACACACACACACACAGATGCACGGTCAACACTAACACAACATATCAGTGCAAAGCGAAGAAGGAAAGTGTGCTTAAAGGGTGAGTGGATTCATGCGAATAAAACAAATGGGAAACAAAAAGTGCATAATTAGAAGTAATTGATTAGCGTAATTCGAGCTGCGCTTAGCGGTGAAGGCGCAACAAAAATATTAATAATAATAATAATGGGAGCGCAGGGCGAAATGCAAACACAAACACAAACAAACAAGTGCGCAAGTCGTCGTAACATTGCAAAATTGATTTTTCATCTGCTTCGCTTACGCTTTTCCCGGCTCTCTCTCTCTCTCTCTCTCGCCCTCTCGTGGAGAGCGGAGAGAGCGCTGCCATACTGTCTGGCAGTCAACCTGGCACAACAACAACGGCACACGAATAAAGCCACAAAAACAGCGCCTAATCAAAGCGGCACGTTTTGGCAGCGACTTTTGCCGCTGCTTTCGTCATGACCTTCATGACTCATCGTTTCGGGGCTCCCTCTCTCTCTCGCTCTGGGGCCTCTCTTCCGTCCGTCGTTGTTTTTGCTCCACTTTGCCTGCGCATTTAATTAAATTGTCTTTACATATTAGCCGCATCAAATTGGAGCGCCTGTAATTTATAGTTGACCCATTGTGTTCATTAATTTCATTTCGCCTTGTTTTCCCCACGTTTTCTTGCGTTTTTTGCGTTATTTTATTGGGCCACACCTTTTGTCCTGTGTTGTTTTTTGGTTAATAAAAGCGTGTGTGCGCAAAAAGACAAAAGATACTTCTGCCAGATTTCCCAACCTCAAGTGTAGCATACTTTTCAGAACTCGGAAATGAGAAGGAAATACGTTTTGGCTAAGAGTCTTGGAACTTCCTATAATAAATATGAAATATTTGTGAATTTTATAGAGATTTTTAAAGATTATAAGGCACTTGTTATTATTATTATTATAGCTTTGCTTTGTTAGTTTAAACAAAAGCTTGAGACACAGTCATGTAGTCATTTCCAGACCTAAAAAATGGCAAATTTGTTCAACTTTAACTTTAATCTTCGTAAGATTTAGATTTATATGTAGATTTAACCAAATAAAAACTAGCACAGGAAAGATTGATTCGTATCCATATCCCAGATTGAAATTAATACTATTTTTTTTGGTAGAGTTGAGATACATTTTTATGATTAAATTGGAAACTATAGAAACGTCGGTATTCCGATGTTATCACTCTTTCTCTTTATTTTTTTTTTAATATATTTATTTTTATATTTTTCTTTAAAATTATTTATATTATATTTTGGGTTTCAATACGTTTTGCATTTCCAAATAGTTATTTGGAACTATAAAATTATTTCTGCACAAAAAAATCTTGAATTGACATTGCAAAAGTACTAAATATATATATTTTATTTTAATGAATGCATCTTTATTAGTAATTATTATACTTAGTTTTAGTTCTGAAATTTTAAAAGAATTTCAGATTTAATCTAATAAAATTCTTGGCTTTTATTTAAATGTAAATACAGTTTCCCTTAGTTAAACGCCTAAAGGCAACTATAAACTGTGATAAAAAAGTTATATTTCACAGTAAATACCTGCAATTCCCACACAGCTCGTAACTAACTGGAGTGAATAAACTTTTATTCCACTTAAAAGCATTTTAATTTAGTCAGAGTATTTAATGCTGTGGAACTTTTGCAGTCCTTTTTTAAAATTTCACTTAAATGTTATATTTTTTTTTTGAATTTTAACAGTTCTCGCCATAGGCCAAAGGAGGTGGCAATGGCAATGGTAGGACGATGGTGTCAACTTTTAAGCCTTTTAATGAGCCCCGAGGTTGCCAGTCAAACTTAATGAAAGAGCTCGCAAAATAAAAAGGGAATATGCAAATGAATTTTCCAAAAATAGCAGGGAATTGAAAGGAAAGTCTGTCCGTTGTGTAGGCGTTGCTGGGGTCGGATCTCCTGTCATTTCAGGGGCGGGAAGGTTAGATGCCGCAAATAGAGTTCACAACAAAAAAAAAAATTGTAATCAAAGAGCAAAAAGTCCTTTTTTTTTGCCTTATTTCCCTTTTTGCCTTTCTGGTCAGACGTAATATTAACAAATGGCCTGGCCATCAATTTGAGGCTTATTTAATGTTCAACAATTGCCGAAAGAAAAAGGCAACTGTCGCATTACTTATGCCAGCCACTGTCAAATTATATAATCCCACTGAAAAGTACGTGTTCGCCAAGGAACTTTCTGCATATAAGGACATGAATAATAAATTATGTGAAAAGGGACAAGAGGGTAGGCTAGGTGTGGGTGGGTGGTTACAAGTCGGTGTTTCATGAAGTGATTTTCCGCAATTTGCCATCAGACGTCTGCGGCACAAGATAACAAAAAAAAAAAAGCAGCAACATTTTAGGCCCAGTTGCCATTGTTGTCGTCGTCGTTGTCAAAAAGGGGGAGGACTTGTAAAGTACTAGGGTTGGGGGACGCTAAGAGATGAGAAAACTTGACAAAAGATGCTTGGACTTGTAACTTCAGGCCCCAAACCCAGACCCGTAAGCGATTTCCTCAGACAGTCGTCGTGGCGCATTTTTGCGCTAATGATTAATGGCCATCGTTCTCGTCCTGAAAGTCTATGTAGAAGTCCTCGCCTCCGGCTGGAAAATGCAAAACTCTCGGAAAGCCCCAAACCCGGGCACTTGTCGATTGCAGCTGTTGCAAATCTCAGAGGCGGATTGCCGCCAGTGCTGATAAATGCACGCGGAGCGTGTTGTGTTGACATTTGTCATGGCTCTTAAGTAACCAGCTTATCGGGTCTCAATCTTAAGGTGCCGGTAGCTAGGTAAGCAGTCTTTCTACACCCATTTTTCTATTACTTTGCCAGCACTCCTCCCTTGCTTAACCGCCCCGCCCCTGCCCGCGCTAGTGTTGTAAACTGCGTTGTAAGTGTCCTGCCATTCATTTGGGTTCATTAGTGGCATTTGCCACCTGACAGCGTTTGAGTGGAAAACTTGCGTCGCAGCGATAAACCAAATGAAAATTGACAAGCTCACAACACACACACATACCCCTGAGTGTTTATATAAATAAACCGGATGACAAAAGAAAATGTGAAAGGCAATAAGAAAAGAAAAAAAGAAAAGAATGGCTCTGAGTTGGGCCGGAAACGTTTACGGAATTTTAAAACGCTTCATCTCATCCTTTGTTCAGTTTCGATAGGGTTTTGGTTTTTGGGATTCCCTGCTTATTGGACTCCAAAATGCCAGACAGGTGCCAGGACAGCATAAGGCAGGAATCAATCGATTGTTTAAGGACACTTTGGGTAGAGTTTTGAAGAGGGAAAAATAATTTATAATAATTAAAATATACAGATATATCCTTTTGGTTAATTTCCAAATACACACATGTACTCTTAATGACTTTTGTCTAATTAACTTGAGTGATTGTTTGCTTGAGCACGCCTTTATTTTATTACCCAGCCAAAGCGATGAATCATCCCATGAATAGGGCCCTTAAAAATAAAATATGAGTGAATTCAATGGGTGGAACGAGCGGCTTTCTATATGTATGTACATTGAATTATGTCATAAAAATTTGGAAAATATTTAAGTATTAAAATGAAATTTCTAGGGATCCTTTATGCTATACCAAAACCATAAATAAACCCCCTAAATTATTACACACGCTCAACTCTCAATATTTTCGTTTGTTGCCAACTGGGGCTACACCTGGGCAGGTGTAAATAGCTCCCCGCTCAGATGGATGAGCTCATCGCCTATTCAACAGTTGATGATATACACAAATATACTTACTACCCACATCGTCTAACATTATTTTTTCAATTTCAATTACGCACCCTGCGAAAAAAAAAGAAGAAAATCCCCAAAGGTTGCGCAAAGGAAATCTTTTGGCTAATGCCTCCCAAGTGTAATTCAGGGAAATTGCGCTGAAAGGTCGCTACTCTCTCTCTCTTTCCGAAAGTTACTTCATAGATGTGTATGCCTCCATATCGAGGGTAAAATAACACATGTAACAACAAGTGTTAAGTCAAACACCTTTGGCCAGCGAGCAATTTGTCATTGGGTAAATGAAAAAAAAAAGAAATAATAAAGAAGTAAGCAAAGAAAAAACCAAAACAACACCGAACACCGAGTGGGGGAAAACCAGTAGCGGGAAAAGTTGAACAATTCACCTGGCACACTTGCTCTCTCTATTAAATATTCACCCCTTTTCGGCAGGGCTCCACCCTCCCCGACGCCGTGAAAACAAATGTAAGTTTCGTTTATTTGCTGATGTTTACAAATTTTCACGCCAAAATGAAAAAAGTTTTCCGGCTTTCGATAAGAGTTGGGCGTTGTGTAATGCCATTGCCAGGATACGTGAGCTGTGCTTTCTTTTTAGCCCTGTGTTTAGATATTTTCTGTTTTTGGCCAGTTGTCCTTGTCATGTGTCAAGTGGCAAGGCAGTAAACAACTTGGTCCTGCAAAAGTTAGCAAGTGGTTAAGGGAGTTGGGGAGTTTATAGAAATATAGATTGTCCATTATGTGGGCCCCAGCCCAAAAATCTCATAATTTTCCGATTCCCATTTCCCATTCACCACTTCCGTTGACCATTGGGACAGTAATGAGTCCGGGGGCTCCTGACAACGCCCGAAAGCTGGCAACAGTTTGTCCAAATTGCTTATTTATGCCATGTACACGTATGCATGTGTCCTGGACTCATATCCAGTGATTGGATATATAACACAGACTACTGATACTCTTACAAATATTCAAAAATCATATTTAAGCTATGAAATGTAGAAAAAATGCATAAGTAACTTTTTTTTTGCTTAGTTTTTTTAATTGTTTCAAAATCGGATGAGACTTTTTTATATACTTTTGTAGGATTTTACTTATCTTTATTATATTTAGAGGTATCTAACTGGTCCACAAGTCTGTATATGGTTGATCGCCTTCCTGCAGCTGGCATTTGGTTATGTAAAGTGCGCTTAGCTGTACTATGTTTCCTTTTTTCCGCCTCCCCTGCCTGGCTCGTTGATTTGTCACGTACAAAACAACCGAAATACTAAATTCCAAATACGAAATACGTTTCAATAACGATCCGGCCCGGCCGTTGGTTAACAGATGGTGTTGTGGTCGTCTGCCGGTGAGTGACCAACGGACGTCTGCTGCCGCCATCGTGTTCAAATTGCGAATTATGCTAATTTCCACACTCTGTTTTTCACCGCCTTTCTCTCCTGCTCTCTCTCTCTCTCTCCACACTCCTCCGCCTTTCACCGCTTAGTTCGCACTTGTGACGTGTCAAAAAATCTAGTTTGTTACATTTCCGCCTCTCTTTTGGTCGGTGTAAAGTTTCATGAAATATGCACAAAATCAAAAGGGAAGGAGAAAAAGGAGAGGGTGGTGAATAATGGCAAGGGGGGTTGGAAAACTGGGAAAGAGTGAGAGAGAGAAATTAAGTGAATATTTCCATAAAATCTACAAGTTTAGGTTGCCATAATTTTCTATGCTAAAAAATTAAATGAAATTTGGTAAACATTTAAATATTTTTTGTAAATGAAAGAGCATCTTTGAACCCTTTGGGGATTTTTTGTTTTTCTCAGTGCAGTGGCCGGTCGGCGTCCCCAGAGGTTCCCCATTGAGGCGAAAGGGGGGAGGGGTGAGGGGCACTATGCGTCATCGTTGCCGTAGCCTTTACATCCACCTTTACGCGTTAACATTACCGGCGTCTAGCCTTACACAAATACGCATTTTGTCATTTACACACCCAGTGGCGTGGAAGGGGGGGGTTTAGTTTCACAAAATTAAATATATGATATATAAATCTTTACATATATTTTTATACATAAAACATAGAAGCAAAAAATATATTTTGTCAAAAAGGATATTTCGACCCCAAACAACCCCCGACCCTGATTTAGCCACTGCAAATACACACACACACACACCCACCCACTGACAATTGCGACGTCACATGTGCGCAACAAATTGCGTCTGCCGCTTTGAATTCTTGCGGTTACATTTCCGCTGCACCGCCGCCCCCTCCTCGTCCAGGCGACAAAAAGCGACATCGACGGCATTTCAATAAGCCAAAGGCAAAGCGCCAATAAAGATGTGGGGGAAGAGAGGAAGAGAAAGCAGGGAGCGGGAGCAGCAGGAACCGGAAGTAGAGAGAGAGAAAACCAAGAGGCAGAAGATAAAAAAGAATCTGTTGTAGGAAGGATCCCAAGAATCGATTTCCTTGCCTTTCTTGGCACCTTGGAATGTCAACTCAATTCGATTGAATAATATATTGAAAAATACATGAGATATACATATATCAGGGAATAAAAGAAGTTTGTAATTTCTGGCTTGCCTTTAGGGTAATATTTTTTATTCATTACATATATTTATATTAAATTAATAGTAATAATTAATAAAATCCAATAGAAATGCCAATAGAAAATACCTAAAACTTTGTATTGCATAATTTGTTTAAGGAATATCAAAACCCTATTTTCTAGTTTAAAAAGTTATCAAGTTAAAAGACTTTCTTAAGCTTGTTATATAAATAAATAAATATAAATATATTTTATAAGGCATTTTAGGTGGTTTTAAATCTCTAGAAATTCAACTTATTTTTGCCTTTGTATTGCATAATTTGTTTTAAGGAATATCAAAATCCTATTTCCTAGTTTAAAAAGTTTTCAAGGTAAAAAAACTTCCTTAAGATTATTAAAAATTACAACAAGTTTAAAAATATAAAAATATATTTTATAAGGCATTTTAGGTGGTTTTAAATCTCTAGAAACTCAACTTATGGTGCCTTCTCTGCACACAAAAAAAAAAAAAAAAAATGCACCTTCTTGCTTCACAAGGACCAAGGAGGATATATAGAAATCCGATTTATGCCTCTGGCTCTGCTCTGTGCAAGTACAAGTGAGACTCAAAGAAATCGCTGCAAATTCGCATCAAATTTTCATATTTACTATGAATTACAAATCGCTAGATTATGGAAATGGCAATCGTGAGTCCCTTGGCCCAGCTGGGGAATCCCGGAACAGGGCTTTGGCTCGCTTATTGATCTTGGGACGACTGGGTATTACTCATAATTCGCACGTGTAGATAGATTTTCCGATGTTGATGCTATGACTCATGGTTGCTTTTCTGCTGCCCAAATTGGGGGATAAAGTGGGTTGGTTTATGGGCAGGATTAGGTGGCCGGATGGATACCCTCCTGGCATAACTTGATACCCTCCAAAGTAATTCCGCTTCCATTCCATAATACCTGTGGACAAATAATTACAGCAACAACATCTGAGTGCTTGCTGCTGTCTCTTTATGTTTTTATTTATTTTTTTTCGGGTGCGGCAGCGGTGCGCATGTGGCATATTTAATGACAGGGGAACTCGTGTCAAGGATTACTAATTAGTGTCTGGACGTTGACGACCATCAGGATGCCGCCGCCGCCATCAGGGTGATGGCAGCTCTTGTTTCCGTTTATGTCCTTCGGCTTAAGTGCGGACTAGTGGGCGATAGGCGGTGGGCGGTTGTTTGTCGCTTATATATATTTGCTTTTTAAATTGACTTTGGCCGCTCTGCCAAATTGAGTTGTCTGATAAGCGTTCCCTGTTCCATGTCTTACCTGCGGCTTAAGTGAAATTTCCTCGAGGGTTTTTCGTTTTCATCGGAGGGTGAGTCGGATTACACTTGTCCTTCAGAGGGGGGCGGGGCGGGGTGGTGAGGAGAAGGAAGCAGTGCCTGTTTAATTGCAATTGGGGCGAGGCTTTGGGGGGAGGTATATGCGCAAAAATGTGCGCCATTTGTGGCTGCTGCCTAAGCTGATTTGTATTTAATGAGCTGTATATCCCCAACAAACACTCTAACGCAGATATACACGCAGAAAAAAAGGGAACTGTGTTTTTTTTTAAGAGATGATTAGGTTTAAACTTTAAAGTAATTACTTTTTAGGAGATGAGTTGATGCGATGCTAAGAAAGCCAAGCCAAAACGTTCATTAAATATAAGCTTATAAAATATATATGATTTTACAAAGTGTTGTATTTAAATTTATATATTTGAAGCTAAACATATCTATAAATTTCCCCAATATATTTTTCCAAGTGAAGCTACGCACAGACAGGCACTTATAAGCGCAGACAAATTGCCTTTAGTCTCGACAGCGAAATGAAAACATTTACTTGGGGGATATTCATATATATATACATATATATATATAAGGGATTTTCCAGGATGCCCAAATGCTCGGGGATGCCCCACCTGTCAGCGACTCCTTCAACCTCACATCATCGGCAATTATTTGCCCATCTTGGGTGCTCGCTCAATGGTGGTGGCTTCACTTTGGCTTATCCCCGAACGTATTTGCTTAGCATTATGCGAAGCTACGTTTTCTACTTGAGAAGCTGAGGCTTAACCCCGCGGCTCTTAGCCCTCGACTGCAGGCAGATTCATAAATTAAATTCCTCAAATAAATATATATTGGTGAGTGGAAAATTTCAAGATATTTCCGACTTGTTCCTTGGTGTTTTAATTTTTAATTTCTGGGAAATAAAATCTAGGAAAAAGGCAATTAAAGGGTTTCAAGTTAGATTATGGATTTTAAAGATGTGTGGAAACAATAATAGGCATTTAATCAATTTTTAAGTCAGCCTTGTGATCATTTCTTGGCAAACTAAATACATTTCTTATGGCATTAAAAATTAAATATTTCCCTTCAATCTCTCTAAGCCATCTATTCAATTTTCTTGCCATAAATTCCGAGTTCCAAGGACTAAATCTAGCTCATTGCCATGGCTTTTTCTATTTTATTTTATTTTCTTTTTTTGGCATGGAAGCTGCTGGAAATTGTTTTGCACTTTCTCTCTGGCTTGGGGGGGGGGGGAGGAGGAGACTAATAATAATGACAGG
>VNJN01005011.1:0-21993 GCA_008042485.1 Drosophila mayri | reverse complement strand
GGAGGAGACTAATAATAATGACAGGACAAGAAGGAGGAGACGAATGGTGGCAAAGGGGACTTCCCCCGCCGCAGCTGTGGCTGAGTCATAGACAAGCCATTAACTGCCCGTGGCCATCCCATCCTCCTCGCACTGTTTGTAGTTTGTCCTTGGTTAGCAGCTGCTTTTTCAGCTGCGGCGGACAAAGCTTAATCGACTTTGCCGACATTAAATGCGTGCGGTTAGCCAAGCCCAAAACTTGCCAACGGAAAATGGCGTGAAAAACTGTTTCCTCCACCCACCCAGCAGCAGCAGCAGCCAGGACATCCCCCTCGCTCTGTGTTGTATTATTTATGCCCATAAAAATATTATTGCCATTTTTTCGCATTTGGATTTCTCCTTCAGCTTTTTTTTTTTTTTCTTTGGGGGGGGGCTTTCATTTTCATTTTCTGTGGACGTCATGCAGGAAAAACCACCCGAGCAGCTAGCGGCAACACGACGACGTCTTGTCAAATGTCAGGCGTGAAGTGTTTGTTGATGCGCCGCCATCCTTGCGGGGGATTGACTCAGAGGAGTCCTGGGGGGTTCTCCAGGCAGAAGAAGAAGAACAAGTAGAAGGAAGAAGGGCTGAAAAGCTCCGGAAATGCTGCGTAATTGGACCCATATGCTCAGGAATGCCATGGCGATGGAGCCGGAGCCGGAGCCGGAGCTGGTGGCTTGGAAATGGAAATGGATATGGCCACATCTTGGGTAGTTTCGGTGGTTCTTTCGACTTTAATGGTGGTGACAGAGGGGGGAACCTGCCGCTGTGCCCATCAAATGCCAGATTAGTCGGGCACATTGGGTGTCTTTGTGTTTGTGTGGACAAAAAAGGGTTTCTCAAGAGCCACAAAAAAACAAACATAAAGACAAGTCAAGTTACAATTGCCGCTATAGAAGAATTCCCTGCTGGCAAAGTAAGAATATTATAAAATTCTTGGTATGCAGTGGGTAAAGTTTGGTTTAGTTGCATAATTTAAGGATATAATGAAGTTAGGTTGATGAATTTAAGGAATAAGTGAAGTTAAGTTGATGAATCTAAGGAATAAATGATAGATCCTGCCAATAAATAGCAGAAAATAGGAGAAGAAAGTTTAACAGGATGGTTTACTATAACAAATTAGACACTGAAGACCTCAATTTAAAGTTTGTTAAGCTTTGAGCTTGGTTTTTAAGCTGATAAAAATGGGCAGAAATAGAAAATGCTATACTTTAAAGTATTTAATCACAAAAAAAAGAACAGCAAGCCAAAATCATAGCTAAAAGCTTAAAAGTTCTTGGAAAAAGTGATGCCTGCACTTAATAGCCACCGTAAAGGACCATCAAATTTTATGGCAAACCATTAAAAATCCACAAGGAAAACATGGATTTCTTTTTTTTTTCGATGCAACCGGCATACAAATCAAATGTGGGGTCAATTGCAGGTCGCAAAAAGCTGATGGCATATCCATAAATAGTGGTCAGAATGGGAGTCCTTAGATAATAATGGTCAATGCCCCACGGATGAGCCACCTAACCCAAAACTAACCCAAAGTCTGTGCAGTTTGATTGCATTTTGAGGTTGGCCAACTGGAGCGAGTGTACAATTTCCGATGGGTAATGGGAACTCGTTCCCGGGCCGTCATCTCCGTCTCCTCAATTATTGCCACTGGCCAATGGGCAATTCATTTGGCCAGCCACGTAATGCCCATTTAAACAACATTCCATGGGGAGTGGGGAGTGGGGGCTGGGGAATAATGGCTGGAAATATTCGCAAATAAAGTGGCGATTGGATATTACAGCTTTCCGGTCACTGGATTTCTGCAAAGTTCACAAAACTACAATCAGGGCGGGCGGGTGCCTCCTCCTCCACCGCCACCTTCCTTCACCTCCTTCTCCTCATTCTGCTTCCGCGAGCAGAACAATTTCCAATGTTCGCTCAACTGTGGTGGCAACGTGGCAAGGAGCCCCCGAGTCCTGGACTGCGAATGCGGACAGGAAACAGGAAGTTGGCTTCGCTTTGCACTGTGCCAACAGTAAAGAAAAAAAAAAAAAACAAATATCCAAAAGGGGGGTTCAAAAACAACGGCAACAGAAAGGCAACATGTGTAGTATTTAAAACTCAACCGGCCTTGGTCAGCGGCCACAAATGAATTTATTTATTTTACGGTTTCACTTTGCTCTGCCCGCCATACTCTTGCATTGGGTATATTAGTTAACACAAATTTAAGAGCTATTAAATGTGAATAAATATTTACAATTCATAAGTTATGTTGAATAGAAAGACTTTATATCTAATTCTTTTTAGGGCTTGACTTTATTATTTTAATAAAATTTGTTTTATTTAATTCACATAAATTTCCATTCCCCTCAAAATATAATAATTAATTTAAATCAGATGAAGTATATTAATTATTTCATAAACAATAACATGTTAAATACATTTCATTTTAATGAATTTAGAGCATTCATAATTCGCCTTCGCTAAATCCTCATATCCTGTTTTTTCTCTGCTTTTTTTTTTTTTTGTGATTTTCATTACATTTGGCCAAACAATTTATGTGGCCCAAAGGGGTGGTCGTTGTCACTTGGGCGGTTGGGCGTTTTGGGTGGTGCAGCCGTGATCTTGTGCCACCCTTGACTCGGCGGCTGGCGGAGTCAACTCTCAACTGGCGGATGCTGCCGCTGCTGGTTCGAGTGGTGCGGCGACATTGAAATTTATAGACCTCCAGACTCCCAGACTCCTCCTCCATGGCAGCCGCCACCATTGGGCCTTTTCGGTGGGCCTGTCAGGTGGTGTGCTGTGTGTGTTTCAAGTGGTGCAGGCATAGATAAAGCCACGCAGATACATCTGCATGCCACACAGATACATCTGATTCAGATTCAGTGCGTCAACTGTCTGGGTCGCTTAAAAAATATTAAAAAAAAAGAAAGAAAACAAAACAGTAGAAAAACAGAAAACACATCGAAGCACACCGAAAAATATTTAATTAAAATTTATGTGCAACCCCGGCGGCGAGCATCCCCTCGCCGCAGTCCACGCCTCGGAAGCACCCTTAAATCCCCGGGAAAGCCCAGCCGAACCCCCTCAACCCGCCGCTAAAGCCCCAGCAGGTGACGGCAACAGTCGAGGGAACGCTTTGACGATGACACCCTTCAGCGACCTCCCTCAACTTCGACCCGCAGATTCCAACTGGGAGCACAGGAGCACTTGAAAGTTTGCTTTTTGCAAACCGTTTTTCCTAAGGCACTGGGAAGGATATATTTGAAAGTTTTGAGAGAATATTTGGAAAATATTTTAAAATATTTAAAATTATCAAAAAAGAAGATTCTAATTTTTGGCACTGAAAGGATATAATTGAGATGTTTTGGGGGAATTTCTTTTAGAGAATATTTGGGGGAAAAAAATATTAAATCAATGAAAATAGAAGCTAACATTTTTATTAATTTTTGTATAATTAAAATATATTAAAATTTAAAATAAATTGAAATTCAAGCTTATAGTCTTTGGGCAACAAAGATTAAATTAATATAGAAAAACTTAATAGTTTTTTAAATGAAAATTGATTTATAAATAATTTATGCAATTATATTAATTAATTTGATTTATATGTTTAAAAATAATTTTTTCGTAAGCCTAAAATTAGTTTTTAACCATTTTTCCCATCAACTGCATTAGATTTTTGGGGTTATACTTGAGTTATAAAATAGTTCATCTTAAATTAAATTCCCTATAAATTTTCCATCTTACTAAAAATATCTAAACAGAATTTATTCACTTAATTATTGCCTAAAAGCATTCCAAATCAATTTTTTCTGCATCCTTTTAATTAGTTAGCAAAAGACAATTTTCTTTATCAACTGCATCAAGTATGACGAGTTATAAAATATATTTATATTTTTTTTCTTTATTAATAAAAGTATCTGCCAACAATTTATTCATTTAATTAGTTGCCTAAATAATTTCAAAATAATCTAAAATCCTTTTTTTTTTTGCTCAGATGCTTCAGAGTTATGTTAAAGTTAACTTTAAAATAAATTCATTCACCGATTTTCTGCATTAAAAATTCCACAAATAAATCAGATGATTTCTATATAATATCTTTAATCCTTTATCCCATTTTACCCCTAGAATTTCTTTTTGTAAAAGGATTTTCTTGGAGTGCACTCCCCTGTCTCCTGCTCCCAACTGTCCCATTGACGAGGCCTTGTCGGCCATTTTTAATGGTTCCGCTTGCGAGTGGTTTTGTGGGGATTCTCTAGGCTGGGAGGGGGGATTGCAGAGCAGCGGAAAAAATTAAAAATATTTTGCATACTTACCAGGGCATGTGCCGCAAAATGCTTGGGCCGAAGAGCTATTAAAAAGTTTCCCAACATAATGAGGGGGGAACAGAGGTTGGGCTGCCCGCTGTGTGTGTTTCTGGGGGGTGTGTTTACCTGTGTGTGTGTGTTTGTAAACAAAAGTTCGCACAACAATTGGCCAGTCGGAAGGCGGAAATTTACCTGTAATCGGCCAACGCATTAACCAAACAAATCAATTGAGCGTTAAAGGCCAAAAGGCCCATCAAGGAGTTGGTTAGCAGAGTGAGAGTTTGCCAGTTACTCGCTTCGTAATTGGTAATTGAAAGTGGCCCTTAACCCGCATGGAACTGGTAGCTGGGCACTTGGTTGGATGCCTTTACCTCCCCCTCGAACCTATTGGCTAATCAATCAATCGACGGCGACGACGAACAGCAAAGGCAGGCGGATGGATCGATTAATCAATCAATCAATCGAAAGGTCAAAGTGTGCTCTTTTTCCTCCACCTCTGCTCTGCCAATTAGCGAAGCTAAACATCTGGATTAGGGCCAGATACCCGAGGACTCAACAACCAAGACTGACAGCCAGAGATTACTCGGTGAAAAGGCAAATCAGGGGGTTTATCTGTCAATTTAAATCAATTAAAATCAATGATTTTTAGAGTTATTAAAATGGGCAGTAAACAGGCATTAATTATTTAAGGATTTGTTAGACAATCGAAAGCATTCAGACTCCATAAAGAGGTCACTAGTTATCCAAAGAATACCCCCTCGTAACTGGACAACATTTACCTAACTGACACTCCTTAGAAAATCCCCAGCGAGGTCACCGGAGAATTGCATATCTGAAAGAGTTCGCCCCCACACACTCACTCGGTGTCATTTTAATAAAAATCAAAGCCAGCTCTTTATAGAACAGAGAATATATAGAGAGAGAGTGGCCACGAGGATGCACAAAGATTTTCTGTTTGTGGCATTGCAATCTCCGCCGCAATATGCCAGGCGAGACCCGAAGCCGAAGCCGAAGCCAGCCGGCCAGGCCATCAGCATTTCCTGCCCGGGCCAAAATGTGTTACACAAAAGGCAACCAGCCAGTGGAGACAAGGGCAACATGTGGCACAGGCGGCGACGGTCAGGATGCAGGAGGACATTGCAAGCGGGCGCAGTGCCAAAGTGCCTGCGGTTATGCGCACTTGCAAAATATAAAAGGCGACACCGACGCCGCAAACTTGCTGGCAAGCCTTGGATCAAAGCTGCTGCTGCTGCTGCTACCTGCAAGACTCAACAGTAATGCCGCCTTTAAAATTTATGATATTTACTCAACCAGACAGGGACACGACCGGAGACGGCGACAGAGGCAATGAGGCGGGACAGGACTTCGTTTCTAGTCCTTAGCGGGTGTGCATTTTGTATTCAGCATTCCGCAATTTGGCTCAAAGAGCCGTGAGCCAAAGTGGCAATCACGACGATGGCCTGGCCAATGAGTCATCGGTGGGCTGGGAATGGGTTTGATGCGGGAAATGGTGGCTGGTTATTCTCAACTGGACTTTCACTGGCATCCTTTAGTATGCCAAAGCAGAGCATTCCTTTTCAAATGGTTTTTGTTTTAAGGATTTTAAGGATCACAATCACTCACACTTCGATTGGTGTCTAAGAAGAATCTTTAAATCACCAACTAAACCTGACTCAGTGTCATTATTTTAGGTGATGGGTTTTGATAAATGAAAATTAATTTAATTTCCCATTTTATAGTTTTAAAGAAAAGCAATAGTTATCATTTTTGCAGAGCTCATCCTTGGTTTTATAGAATTTTTAGGTTTTATTAAACAATTCCAATTCTTTTTATTCAACAAACAAATAAACTAAATAAATTCTCCTCTTACGGGGCCATGCTCATGTCCTGTCAGTGGGGTTAACACACCTGGTGATCATGCATCCTTTCCTGGCTTCCTTTACAGCCCCCTGTGCTGGCCTTTCAATTTGGCATCTTGGCCCCGGGACATGGGACAACATCTAAGCACAAATGTTGGCCATATAGTTGGCCTTTCATTCGGTTTAGTTTGCTGCTTATTCCTAGCTGGATTTTTAGCCATTTCAGTTTGCTGCTTGGCGCTCAGTTGTCAACACCTGAGACGCGTTCCGCACTTGGAAAATTTTCCTTATTTTTTTTTTTGTGTAATTTTCCTAAGTGTTGTCGTCTCCTCGAGAGGCTGCAGGAAGAGTGGAGTTATTGGCAACATGTTCTGTCGACGCTGTTGGATTGATTTCAACGGGGATGAGCCCATGGTGGCGTTCTGCTGTCACTGCCGCCATCGATGCCATGTCGATGTCCCTTGGGTGTCCGTTCTGGAGCGGCGTTGTCGCACTTGTCGTCAGGTTTATAGCCTGCAATTGAATTTCCAGGTAGCAGAGGCTTGGCCTCCCCGGAAACTTTCTACGATTTTACCCACTCGCGTGTGACCTTGAGTTTAGTTCCGTTTTCAGATTGTTTGGGGGAGATTATAGATGAAATCTAAAGGTCATAAACTTAATTAGTTTTATGAGGGAGCCCAAGAAATGGGTGTAGAAATGAAAAATGAAGTGCTGATTAATGTTTTTAGTGATGGTTTCATAAGAAATAACCTTAAGAATAGCATAGAAATTGTAAAGTAAAACTTTTGTAATAAAAAAAAACCAAGGTGAAGGGCAAAAACTCTTTAAGACTACCGACTAACCAGCGTAATTAGTAAAGTAAATGTGGGGAATTTCTGGGGATATATTCGTATATATAAATCCTTGTAAAATAACCGAAATAAGTTCAGCTAAAGCCGGTAATTTGTTGTCGGCTTTAATCTCTTAACTAGACTCCCTCTCGATGCTCGTTTCCATCAGCTGCTAAGCCGGCTGCTCTCGTCCTTTTTTTTCTCCTTTCTCCACTTAACGTTAATTGCAATACTCAGGACTTTTCCTTTAGTATCAAAACAGCAGCAACAATGCTTTGTGCATTTTTGCATCATCTGGACTCGCACCTGTGCGGGGGAAATGTGAGGGAAAACAAAAGAAACGAATTCTCTAGCAGCTGGGAAACGGCATCGTCGCCATTTTTAATTGTAACTGTAATTTAGCCATTGTTGTACACTTTTGATGACGCAGACAAGAGTCTGCTTTGGGCCCGAAAAAAAAATATAGAGAGGAGGATTTTCCAGAGAGGTTTCTGGGGGGTTTCCAGGCGGCTTTTTCTAGTGGAAGGAGGAGGCGGCACTTGAGATGCACGTGTCGTCGTCGTGGCGTTCGTTATTGCCTTTTTTTTCCCCCTTTTGCATACTCGGTTCAAGGGTATGCAGGCAAGGCATGTAAATTTATTTTAAGCTTCTAAAAAAGCCCAGCAATTGATCTATTTATAAACCCCAAGTCGCAGTTTGTGGGATCATCAGAGAAATCTCAAAAACAAAATGAATTCAATACCATCGATCTTTGGTTTATTGAATGTTTTAGGAAATATTTAAAACATAAAGTGATGTGTGATTCATTAACATTATTTACTTGTTTAATAATTAAGGGAATTGTTGCTTATTTTTTATATTAATTGATTTGTTTTTGATCTTAAAACTAATTCCCTTTCCGTTTTATTTTCCCTTTCAGATTGCCATCTGTGATGATTACAGCCTGCCCGTAGACTTTGTCAAAAAACGACCGTCCAGCTTTGATCCGTGCCTGGCGGAGGCGATACCAGCGAATCCCGAGCACTGGATAGCCCCCAGTCCGCAAGCCGAATTTGTAAGTTCCAAAAAACCTAACAATTTACTTACCTATTATCCTGTCGGGAGGGGTGGTAGGATTCGGGATAGGGGGAGGTGGGAGTGAGACGACTTCCGAGGCAATTAACTGCTCTGGACAGCTAATTGATAAACTGCACGCTTCGGCGAATCGAGTGGAGGGGAGAGGAAATTTTCGGGTTCGGTGTGAGTCAAAGCCAGGACCAAAGGACATAGATAAACAGAGAGAGGGAGAGAGGAGAAGTCGCATCAACGTCAGCCGCATCAGCAGTGCGTTAATGAAAAGCCTAATAGGAGGACCACGTCCCTCGTCCTGCGGCTGCTGCTTCTGGCTTATCCTGCAGCGGCAGCCGGACAAACAAAGCGTTGCTCAAACAATGCACGGACTATTGGCTTAATATTGCAAAAAAGCAAAAAAATAAGCAAAAAATATAAACAAAAAACAGCAAAAGAGAGAGAGAACGCAAAACAAGGGGCAAAATGTTGGGAAAAAAGCGAAAAATAAACGAAACAACGACAAACAAATAACAATCAAAAGCCCAACTGCCCAGCGGGCGGTGGCTGACCATAAAAAATGTTCATAGATCGAAAAAAGAGACGGTCAAAAATGGTTGTTCAACTGACGGTTTCCTAGCCAAAACTGATGCGAGTTTTCTGGAAATATTCAAA
The DNA here is from genome assembly GCA_008042485.1 of Drosophila mayri. Taxonomy (NCBI): domain Eukaryota; kingdom Metazoa; phylum Arthropoda; class Insecta; order Diptera; family Drosophilidae; genus Drosophila; species Drosophila mayri. Next base: position 13,274 of record VNJN01005011.1, on the reverse strand, counting down.
AAATATTATTTCAAAATTTCATGCGAGGTAGTATTTTTATTTTAAAATATTTTCAAGGAGCAATATATAAATTGAAACTTTTGTGAGGAAGAAAGTTTGTAACGTTTTATATTCTATTTCTTCTCCGTTTTTTTTTTAAGTTCATTTATTTATTTATTTATTATTTTATAAGAAATCTTTGGCCATTTTTTGTATAATTTTTATACTTTTTTTGCCTGCCATCTCTGTGGTCAAAAGATATAGCCAGAGATAACCCCGGGCTGCAGCAGCAAATGTGCGCCTCGTGCCACAAATCAAATGCGGCCCCGAAACCAAATAATCTTTGAGCCGCATTCCGGGACCCTCTCGACCTCGGGCCTCCTTCCGGCTAATGCCCCCGGGGTGTCCTCTCTCCTGGTTTCTGCTTTTTTTTTATGGCCCCCATACGGAAATATTTGGTGTTCGTTCCCCTTGCATATTGCCACTAAAAATGAAAACGAAAGCCGCATCACACACACACAGACAGGGGAAAGGGGGGGAGGGGAAAAGAAGCCAAGGAGTAGCAGGAGCATCCTGCCACTTGAAATTCATTTTATTGAGATTTGTTTAGCCTCGACGAGGAATGCGATTTGCCAAAAGCAGATCCCAAAATTGCCAAATAAAATACGGCATTTGCGGCAGGGACCCTTGGGCGGAAATTGATAAAAACTCGAAATCAGTGTCAAGGATTCAATTTCAAGGATGCGTGTAGAGTGAATAATCAAATTAGATCCTCCATAAACAATTTATGTAAATATTAGCTCAAGTTAATAATAACATTTACCTCATCTCTTCGAAGGCTCAATGATCCTAGCTAATTATTTAGTGTTCTGTTTTTAAAAAGGACCTTTTCCCTGGGCTTGTGGTCCAGTGTAGCCAAGATAATGGGGATGAAAATGAACGAAAATTCATGCCGCAAATGGCCAAAAGCGATAACGTTTAGCGCCTTTTCCTGTTGGCTTTTCGCTGTCGCTTTTCCTCGCCCATCCTGCATATGAGAGGGTGTGTGTGTTGTGTGTTGTGTGTCGTGTGCGTGTGTGTCTCCCCTCACAATTATTAATGTAATTTTATCTTATGACTTTTGTTTGGCATCACAGAGGCGTACGCCGGGGGGGATGGCAATAGACGCGTGTCCATGTGATGATGCCATAACAGCCTTCGCCTGTCTCTGTATGTGTGTGTGTTGGCCATTGTTGTTTTTTGCCCGCTTTTCCTACTGCCAACTTTTTCTTGTTGTTTTTCTGTGGCAACTCACGTTTTAATGGAAATGAGCGAGGGCGCCGTTATTTTAAACAGTGATGCCAAAAAGTTCTTTTTTTTCATATTTATTTTATTTAATAATTTATTTATTAAATAGTTTGTCTAATATTTTATTCCAAAAGAAAAGTATTTTGGAGTCTTTCTTTATTTCAATTGATTTCAAGCCCTCTTGTAAAATATTTAAGAAAAATTTAATATTTTAAAAGAAAAATGCAATATTTTAAAAGAAAAACAAATATTTTAAAAGAAAAATGCAATATTTTAATTGAAAAATCAATATTTAAAAAGAAAAAGAAATATTTTAAAGGTATAAAAAATATTTTAAAAGAATAATAAATATTTTAAAAGAAAAACAAATATTTTAAAAGAAAAATGCAATATTTTAATTGAAAAATCAATATTTTAAAAGAAAAGTGAAATATTTTAAATGAATATGAAATATTTTAAAAGAATAAAAAATAATTTAGAAGGAAAATAAATATTTTACAAAAATATTAAATAATTTAAAAAGAAAATCAATATTTTAAAAGAAAAATCAATATCTTAAAATAATAATAAATAATTTAATAGGAAAATAAATATTTCAAAAGAAAAATGCAATATTTAAATTGAAAAATAAATATTTTAAAAGAAAAATGCAATATTTTAAAAGAAAAACAAATATTTTAAAAGAAAAAGGCAATATTTAAAAAGAAAAAAACATATTTTTAAAGAAAAACAAATATTTTAAAGGAAAAAATATATATTTAAAAAAAAAAATCAATATTTTAAAAGAAAAATATATATTTTAAATGATAAATAAATATTTTAAAAGAAAAATTCAATATTTAAAAAGAAAAATAAATATATCAAAAAAATAATAAATAATTTAAAAGTAAAATAAATATTTTAAAAGAAAAATGTCTAAAAATATATTAAATATCCATATTAAAATATTAAATTTTCGAAAAATATATTCTAGTTTTTAAAAGCAAACTTTTAAGGAGTTATTTTAGAAATCTCCTTCAAACCGTTTTTGTACTTATGACTAGAAAAAATACCTTAATATTCCAGAAAACTCTTCAGTTCTTTCTATTTCTATTTATTTATGCTGACATCAGCAGGTCCCTGTATTCTATATACTATATATATACACGATATGTAGAACGTCTGGCTCTGAAGTGGGCTGTTGTGGGTCTGTAAAATATAAAATAATAAAAACAGGAGCGCGGCGCTCGGAGTTGGGGTTGGAAAATTTCGTTTGGCTTTTACAGTTGTTGCTATTACTCTCCACGGAGTAATATTCAACGATAACTCAGCGCAGGAACAACAAAGGACACGTTTTACGTCCATGTGCGAGTCCTGTGTGCGTGTGCTTTTTGTTTATTTCAATAACTTGGCTATGGTGCGAGTAGCATACCATATTTCAGGGCGACAGCATCGGCTTAGATATCACTCATACGTCGCGTTGTCAGGCTGCCTCGGGCTGCCCTTAAATTAAAATCAGGAAATTGATGCTCTTAAAGCCTGCCGCCAAGCTTTTAACCAATTTACATAGTATTTTCACCCGACTCTCATTAGGGGTTTTTTCCAGAGCAGAATCCTTTATGATTAGGAAACTGTGGTTAGTCATCCACAATGGGAATGCCAAGGATGTGAGCTAGACTGGCAGACAGACAGACAGGGGGACTCCCCTGAAACTCCAATGATTTCCTTTTTCATTAAAGTTGGCATAAAAATCACGTTGCTGCGGCAACAAGCAGACAAACGGAGTTGGCAGTTGAAGGAATCAGTAGGAAACTGTTTTCATTATCCTTGAAACACAGAGCGCACCAGCAGTGGCATCCTGGTTTGTGGGGGCAATCGTGCATGAGGAGGACATACTATACTCCACCAGCACGAGCTGTAGGGTCGTCGTCTGCTTATATCGTTTGTTGATAATCAAAGGCAAATATTTAAACAGCAAAATGTGAAGCCCCCCTGGTTACGTCCTGGTTACAACATCCTGGGGGCCTTCCTTTAAATACAGAAAATGAGTAAGTGGAGTGCCCACACTTGAAGAGGTTTTATTTCAAAAAGAAATCTGCGATATATATTGATTTTATAATATATATATTTATTATATATATATTTACTTACATATTAAATATACATATATAGTATGTCCAGAGATTTAAATATTAAATTTAAATATGTGGCAATTAAAATTTAAATTATCACTTAATCACATAAAATACATAAAAAAAACAAATTTCTATTTTATTGATAAATTCGATATTTGCTTCAAGCTTTAATATATGAAATATTAAATTTTCTAAAAAATATATTATAGTTTTTAAAAGCAAACTCTTAAGGAGTTATTTTAGAAATCTCCTTCAAACCGTTTTTGTACTTATGACTAGAAAAAATACCTTAATATTCCAGAAAACTCTGCAGTTCTTTCTATTTCTATTGATAAATTCGATATTTGCTTCAAGCTTTAATAAGCAAATATCGAATTTATCAATAAAATTGAAATTATTATTTCCATTTCTATTTACATTTGTAAATATTTTCTATTAATAATCAGCTCAGTAAATTCAAGTTTTTATTAACTAAAAATAAAGAATTTCACCCAACATATTCCCAAAGAATAATTAAAAATATTTCTATAAATAGGATTGATATATAAATATCTATAGCGATATATATTACCTTCTCTACCTTCAAATTAAAAAAAAAACACATTTTTGCATAGGACCCCGGGGAATCCCCCTTGAACTCACTTCGCTCTTAATTTATGAGCTTCAATTAAAAATGTTTTGCTGCAAAACCCTGCGGCCGAGTTGTCTCCGTGGCCAAACATCAATTTCCGTTAGCACAGATATAGCCCCATTCCCATTCCCGATCCCAATCCCGTGTCCATCTCCTTCATGCCAGCAACATATCCGAGTTCCAAGTGGACACTGGGCCGTGTAAACGGAAATTTATGTTTAACATAATGGCCGGGAGCGGAATCCTGCCAGCCGGATGACAGTATGGATGGGGCATTACACCGGGGGCTATATATACCATATATATGTACATATATGTGTTGGCAGGAGCTCATAATTTGCACACATTAGGATCCTGTTAGTGCCACCGATGTTGCAGTTCCGTAATGTCTAGCAATTTGTCAAGTCCGACATGGAATGTCAATGGAGGGAGAGCACGGAGAGCCCGGTCATCGGATATTGTGATTGACATGGGGTTTTATGTGTTATGAGAGGCAGGGGGTTCGAAGGAAGACCATCCATCAGACGGATCTCATCTGTGGAGTCGAAGGGTAAAACCACTATGCTTCCTTTGTTTTCAAAGCAGAGTAAATCTGTTTGTTTTTTCAGGAAACTAAATTCAATTCAGGCATATTTTGTGGAATTAATAATTAATTAAATTTAAAAAAAAATATTACGTATACGCCACCCCACACGCTGGCATTGGTTAAGCAAAAGCATTGCCTACTTTTTTGGGCCTGCGGCTTAGCGGGGAGGGAAAACCCACAAATGCCACAAACGAGTTCTTTTTCAATTAAATTCGAAACGAATTGGAAATTGCAAAGCAAATCAAATTAGCCGCCAACAAATGCAAATGCTAATGCTATACTTTTCCCCTTTTTTTGTTGTTTTTTTTATTGCAGCTACCATTTGGCGAAGCCCAACAAGCGGGCCAACAAGCAACTGCAGCAGCAACAGGAGCAGCAGCAGCAGCAGCTTCGGCGGCAGCCACATCAACACTTGCAGGAGGAGGAGGAGCAACAGGGGCACCAGCAGCAGTTTTGCCCCCCTTAGCAGCAGCGACAGCAACATTAAACAACAATAACAATAACACGCATACGCAGCCCAACGTGCACAGTCATCATCATCAGCAGAATAACAATAACACCTTGCCAGTGGGCGGTGCACAACAGCAGCAGCAGCAACAACAACAACACCAGCAACTGCAGCTGCAGCAACAACACTTGCAACAACGTGCCACCTTGCAACATCCGCCGCTGCCCAATAGCAACATAAAGCAGGCATCGGTGAAGCTAATCGAAGGATATTCAGATCCCAAGGACACGCGCAGCCACAAGAAGGTCTATCACAAGAAGGCCAAGAGACGCAGCCAGCCGGGGCACAAGCGACACCACCAACAGCAGCAGAACTTGCAGCACTTGCAGCAACAGCCGCTGCCACAGCAACAGACATTGCCCACGCCCAGGAGTGGGGGGCAGCAGCAGCTACAGCAGCAGCAGAGGCACTCCACTTACAACAACAACAACGGCAACTTGAGAAGAGATAAACGCAACAGTCAATATAATTCAGGTAAGAATCAGATTTGGTTTTTGGTTACATTTTGGTTTCAATAATTTAATAATTTGGCAATTAATTTAAGCAGAGATCTGAGTGACCTAGACCCAAGTGTGTCCTGGCATTGCAAGAAGATGCTGTTAGCAATTAGGCTCCAGGCTCCAGGCCCACCCAAACGGCGGCACAACTTTTCCTTTCAAACCAACCGTGAAATGGAAAATGGCAGACACTCTGATTAGGGCTGCCGGAGGAAAAATGCAGTGGTCATGGCTCCTTGAATGGGCAAAAGGCAGAATCTTGGATGCTTTGCAGGGGCATGAGGAGGTACAGAAGGAGCAGTGGTTGTGGCTGCAGTAGCAGGAGCAGGAGCAGGCGGCGGCCAGCCAAGCGCCAAATAGACTGCGTCAACTCCATTTGCGTTTCAATTGCGGGGCCCTGAGGCGCCGCAGTGTCGTCGCTCCGACTTAATTAGAAACTGTCAGCGTCTCAGTGGCTCAGTAAATGGGCAGAGGAGCTGGAGGACTTCTCCTTCTAGTTAGAGGAAAATGAGGATAAATAATAGGAATAGGAATTGTAAGAGGTAAAAGGAATATTAGCAGGAAAAGAAGGAATTTTATGAGGAACGTAGGGGGGAAAAAAGGAGAAACAGAAATATAAAAGTTAGTAAAATTCATTAAAATTAGTCAAAATAAAAGTAGAAACTAAAAGGAAAAAAATGTAGAAGGAATCTCAGGGAAAACCAAGGAGCTTACCACCAAAAGTTAACCCCTAACCTTAAATCTATAAAAATCCTGGCAAGCCACAAACTACAAAGAGTAACCTAGGCCCCAGATTACAATGTTTTCTTTTTATTTATCAGAAACTTCACTTAATAATCAATCAATTGCCAAAATTATCCTTTACTTACTTTCCACTCTCTATCTTTCTCGCCACAGATTCCTCGGCCCCCAAGTCCTCCGACGACGAGGCGGACATAGATGAGGAGGTCGAGCAACAGCCGCCACTACCTGTGCCGCCAAACGCCTCCGCCTGCGCCAGTGCTGCACAGGCTCCGCAGGCTGGACACGGCCTCAACTCGCCAGATTCCATATCCGATGACCTGGTGCGTCCCTTGCCGCCACAACTGCAGCGAAGTCCGCGCAAACTGACCGTTGCCACCGCCGAGCACAGCAAGCGCCAGCCGTCGCCCTACTACTACTCCGATCTTCTAAAGAGCCGCGATAAAGACAAGGAACGGGACAAGGACCGCGAGGAAATAAAGCTCAAGAGCCGCCAGTCAACGGCCAGCGAGCCACCGCAGCACCAGCAGCAGCACCAGCCGACGGGTGGCTATCGCAAGAGCTCCAGCTTGGATGTACCCCAGCCCGAGGAACAGCAGCCAGTACAAGATAGCCAAGGGGAGGAGGAGCAGCAGCAGCAGCAGCATCATCCCGAGCTTGAGCTTGCTGAGCAGCCGGAGGATCAGGAAACCGAGCCACGCCCCGACTCGCAGTCAACGCCCAAGCGTTACAGCTTCACCGAGGAGGGCGTACACATCATTCGCTGCGAGACGCCCAGCACTAGCACCTCCGAGGAGTCGGACTGCAGCGAGTGCCTCAAGCGACGCGAGTGGCACGCCCGGGCTTTGGCCCTCGTCCGCAAGACCTGCAACGTCCAGCCGCGGAATCAGCAGCCGAACCCCAGCACTGGTAGCGAGCTTCAGCTGCAACTGCAGCACTGCGACGCCGGCGAGGGCGAGCTGCTCAAGTGCTGCCCCCCACCAGCACAGCCATTAGCTTCGCTACCATCGCTACCACCACCGCTGGGTGCTGAGGCCAGTGTCCAGCCGATGCCACCGCACCGCCTGCTGGGACTGGGACCAGCAGCCGTGTGCGGAGCGTGCATAACATCCGCCTCCGCTTTATCCAAGGCCAACGCCTCCGCCTCCGGCGGCCGGGGGCCCGAGCCCGGCGATGAGCTGGAGGAGGAGTACTTCCGGCCGCGCAGCATTTTCTATGTGCATCCGCATGGAGTCCATGAGTGTGCCGAGTGCGCCCAGCCTCCAGCGCCACCAGCAGCAACCGCAAACGCTACCGCTTCCGCCCCAGCCCCGGCTTCGGCTCCATCGCTGAGCATACCATCGCAGTCTGTGAACACGCTCGATCTCTACGGCGACGACGAGCGCGAAGAGGAGGACGACGACGAGGAGGACGACGACGACGACGACGACTCCGAGGAGGACGACGATTCTGAGGACATCATGGGCAGCCGGCGGCGGCAGATATACGAGACCGCCTTCGACTGCAAGATAGCCAAGTCGGATGACGATCTGGACGAGGTGGATCGCATCACCAACCACTCGGTGCTGCTGCAGCTGAGCAATGGCAATGGCGACGCCATCGCCATACCCACCACGAGCACCACCACCACCACAAGCAAGTCGGCCAAGTCGGCCCGCAACGAGTGCAAGCGGGCCAAGAACAGCAAGAACCAGGCGCTCCAAGAGCAGACGGGCGAGGCCCATGTCCAGGTGCATCAGGTCCAGGCCGAGCTGGGCAAGCTGCAGCTCAGCCAGGTGGATCAGCAGAATCAGAACCAAAATAGAAGCACCGGCGGTGGGTCAACAACGGAGCCCGCTGGAACCACCGGCACCGGCGGAGTAAGTGCCACAAGCACCCAGCAGCTGCCGGTGCGCGGGTATACACCATCGCCACCATCGACAGCACCGCTGCCGATGAAGTTTCCCGGCAAGCATGAGCGCTACCTGAACATGAACAGCATTCGGAGTGCCCCCAATCTGCCGGCTGCGAATCCGGCGCATCCACGTCTCCGGGATCTCCGCCTGCCCATCCAGTCCATGCGGCAGCAGCAGCAACTCTGCACGGGGAGCAGCAACGACAACAGCCTCACAGACAGCGCCTACGTGAATCCGCCCTCGACCAATTCCAACTCGAATGCGGCCTCCGTTTCCGCCTCTGCCTCCGTTTCCGTTTCCGCCTCAGCTTCGGCATCCGCTGCAGGAGGTGGCGGAGGCGTAGGAGTGGCGGGAGCTGCCCGCCGGCCACGATCTTTTGTCCTGGAATCTGGCCGAGTCCTCGAGCTGCGACGCAGTGGCGGCGGCGGCGGCGGCGGTGGAGGCCATCATCAGGCGGGTGGCCAAACGTCTGGGCAGCGGCAGCATCATCATCACCATCACCATCATCATGCCGGAGGAGCCGGGGGAAGTGGAGGAGCTGGAGCTGCCACTAGAAGGAGTCGCCATGGCCATGGACATGGACAAGGTCAGGCGACGGGCCAGCAACAGCAGCAACACAACTACAGCAGCACGGAGAGCATAGCCACGTCGAGCAGCGGCGGCAGTATGGAGTCGCTTCGCTCCAGCACTAGCGAGGGCAACCGCAGCACCTCCAGCTCCGAGTCCCGCCACTCCAGCTCGCTCAGCTCGCACAGCTCGGAGAGCGGAAGCGGTGGCAGCGCCGGTTCCAGCGTGGCCTATCCCTTGAGGCCGGCGCCCTTGCTGCTGCACTCCAAGCTGCACATCCTCAGCCCCATCTCCGACAAGTCTTCGCAGGAGCCGGCCTCGGCCAGTGCCTCCGAGCAGTCACAACAGCCGTCCCAGCAGCAACAGCAGCAGGCGCCAGTTGCGGCGCCGGAGGAGGATTTAATTGGTGTCTCGCAAACAGGAAGCCAAGTGTCTAGCTCCATGAAACAGCAGCGCAGCCGTGGAGCACCGAACAAGGCGCTGCTCCAGCTGGCCGATGAGCTGCTCGGCTCCGACAGCGGCATCTCTCTGCATTCCCGGGAGGAGGGCAAGCCGCAGGCCCTGGCCCTCCAGCGGCTGACGTTGCCCAAGCTTCAGCTGATTGGGGCAGAGGGCACTGTCTCTGGTGCCATTGGATCTGCAACTGCGGGACCTACGGCAGCAGGTGGAGCAGCCACGGGAGCTGGCACTGGTTCTGGAGGTGCCGGTGGGATAACTGGCCTTCCCCAGGACCTGCGCGACCTGCCCTTCGATATGCCCAAGCTGAGGCGCCGCAAGACATTGCAACAGGAGGCGGCCTGTACCTCGGGCAGTGCCACCTCCGTGGATCTCGGAGAGCTACCCTTCGACATGCCCAAGCTGCGACGTCGCCTCAGGGCCAACCAGGCGGAGATCAACAACCTGCTGATGCACAGCACTGAGTCCAGCGGCATCTCTCAGGCCTCCTCCAGTCACTCGATGCGTGACGACCAGAAGCTGGCCAGCAAGTTGGGTAAGTCCCCGTCGGGAATCTCAGCTGGGTTAAATGCGCTTGATTAACAATTGCTTCCTCCAGCAGACACGGCACTCTTCCGGCAGAACCTCACCCTTAACCTGAACGAGTCGCGGCAGGCCACCAAGCAGTTTGGCAGCCTGGACCTGAGAGGCCTCAGCAGCACCAAGGAGCTGAACATGAACCTTAGCCAGGGCTATGTGACGGCTGTGGATCTAATTGATGTCACCATTCCTTTAGAGCGCCAGGGGTAAGTTTTGGGATAGAGTTGAGGGAGAGGAGGGAATACATTCTAATGATTCCTGTTTATCTTCTCATTTATTAGCTGGTACCATGGCGCCATAACCAGGATTGAGGCAGAGACCACGCTGCGTCCTCTGGCTGAGGGATCGTTCCTGGTGCGCAACTGCGAGTCCACCAAGCAGGACTACTCCCTGTCACTCAAGTAGGTTCATCATCGGCTATCCTGAGAGATTTTCTGCTAATTCCTGAATATAACCCACCTACACAGGGGCGCCAAGGGCTTCATGCATATGCGGATTCAGCGCAACGAGACCGGACAGTACATCCTGGGCCAGTTCAGTCGACCCTTCGAGACGGTGCCGGAGATGATCCGGCACTTTTGCCTCAACCGGCTGCCAGTGCGCGGTGCCGAGCACATGTGTCTGATCGAGCCGGTCATTGTCCAGCTGCTCTAGGTAAAATCTGGCCTGGATGGTGATGGGTATGGTTAAGGGGAATGGGGATGATGGATGGAACCAAACAGAATAACATATTAATAGCGTGTAGAGGAACCTAGGAACCTATGTGAACAGTGTATGCACTAGTTATTATATGCGACAGATACATACGTAGATGCATAGTTTGTAAAAGCGACAAATTGCAATTTTTTCAGGTTTTTTTTTGTGTTTTTTTTTTTTTGTGTATTAATAACATTAGTTTTTTTTTTTTGTATTATTCGATCAATGTTTTTTGTAAGCAACAAAAGGAAAGTACATGCAACAGGACACACGAACTAGTTTAGCGTTTAAAGTACGTAGCACATTCAGACAATACCAAGCAAATTACAAGAGTAAAAACCAAAGCGATATTTATATAGAAGGCATACATATACATATATACAAGCAAGCAAGGAAACAGGCATGATTTATATATACAAGATCTATCTATATATATATATATATATATATATATATATGTGTGTATATATATAGAGACAGCCGGAGTTGCTACAGACACGGGGAGAGGCATTTTTTAGATGTGTTTTACACCGAAATCGGAACAGTAGTAGATGCAATCACACACACACACGACACATATTTAGCGATTTCTGCAACTTTCCGTAGCACACACACACACACACACACACACACAAGTTACACTACCGCCGGCCAGGAGGCAGGCGGCGTAGAAGTTAGTTCGTGGCAGTCATCTTTATCGCTTGGGGCACGATCTTTACACACTAAGAAGAAGAAAAGTTTTAGCAAGCAACTCTAAAAATTTGTTGATTAATTTTATGTTAACCAAAAAGAAAAGAAAAAAAAAAACAAAAACAAAAACGAAACGAAACGAAGAAGAAAGGAAAAATCCAAAATATGTATATTTAACAAGAACTAACTTTAGCGAGAGCGATGCCATTTTTTTGTCTTAGCTGTTAGGTCACCAAGGAGAGGAGGAGGAGGTACGCGATGTGTAGGACGCTCAAAGCGCTTTTGGTTAAAGGATCATTTAGGATCGAATGCTAGATGGAGATAGTGAGCAGGAAGGATATAGTAACGCATATGAGCAGTCGGTTTAAGTGTTAGTTTCTAACTGAGTAATTGGGCAAGGAGGAGGAGCAGGCAAACTTATGGATGCTAAACTTACTATTTATATTTCTATATATACATTTATATATATATATGTATACACGATATTACAAGAAAAGAGCAGTCAATGGTTTTTTGGTTCCAGTTCCGACAAGAGCAGCAAGTGCAGGATTCTAATTAACTATTAATTATCCTTGTGTTCCACCTTCGTACCGCCGAGCAAAGCAACCAGCAACTTTTCTTTCCTTCCTTCCGCATATATACATATATATGTATATCTGTGTGTGCCAAAGTATTATCCTAGTCATTATTATCTATATATATTATGTATGTGAATATCATCAGAATATCTTCTCTTTTGTTGATTGTTGCCTAATTTCTAATTCCACGCAATCGCAGTGCAATATATTTTATAAATAATACAATAAGTTTATCTCTGATTTAAATCTAAGTTTGTTCAGTCCTGTTTTGTTCAAGCGAGTGCAGACTTTTTGTAAATATAAACACAAGATACATATATATATATATATATAGAGTACAGCAAGGCCGATATATAGTCTTATATTTGATTGATATTCTTTGCAAACAACACACACACACCACTTTCTAAGCTAAGATTTCAACTTTACATAGAGACAGCAACCAAATAATACTTATACGATCTACACATACATAAATAGAAATATGTATTTCGAGGCTTCCGTAGCAGTAAAGAACCAACAAACGAAAAACTCCACGATTTTCCCGGCACTCGATCGATCCGAGTATCGATGATCGCTTCCGTTACGCTCTTCAGTTTTTCCTTTCTCCTTATTATTATTTATTTTTGTGTGTATAAAATGTACTTAGGTCTGTGGGCTTACTCTAACCGAAAACCTTGTATTCCAAACTAGAGGCGCTCGCCCTCTCTACGGCACCCTAATATCTGATTAATTCAATTAGTACAGAACGAATACGTAATTAAACACGAGCAGCAAACAGAGCAACAAAGAGAAAATGAACAAAACAGAAACCATAAGAAAAACGACAACAAACGAAATGTATTTAATAAAATAAATATAAAAAAAATATTTAAAAAACTCTGAAATGTTTTATTTTTTCCAGCTTTTGGACATGGATAATAATTAAGCAATAGCAAAACTAAATATCACCACGATATAAAATAATAATAACAACTTTCCCCATCAATATTCCAATATCATAACGGATCCTATCCGCTATTTGGCGTCCCTTGTTTACAAATACTTACTCAGCCAGTTAGCTGTTTAGATTTATAAGATATATAGGTATAGGTACAGTATATATTTGATCGGTTTTTTATTAACATTTTTAGAAATAGTCAAACAAATTGCATTAAAGATTTTTTATAGCAATAGTTTTTCTAGTTCTTCTCGGCAAACTTCATCCAACTTAAAAAAAGGAATTACAGAAATCGCTAATTTAACAAATTATACAAGCCACACTGTTAAAAAACCTAACATTCCATTTGTAGTTGTCTGTAGACACTGTTAGCCCAAAAGTTTACATTGATATTGTGCATAATCTATTTTTACACATGTCATACTAAGCTTAGCTTTGCACTTCATATGAGTAAATCGACGGCGCTCTGTTAAAGCTGGGCGTGGCCTAGTGAGTTAGCCGGCCTGACTGTGTGGGCTTTGCAGACTGGA
>VNJN01005009.1:0-34178 GCA_008042485.1 Drosophila mayri | reverse complement strand
AACACCATTTATCTCACGGAACGTTTATCTAGCGGATTTGCCTTTAACGAAGGAAAACTTTAAAATGGCGCGAATTTCGGCGTTAGTGAACTCCATGTTTACGCGTCTATAACTGCTGAACGAAATATCCAAACTAATCATGCATAGCGTCGTTTTGTAGGGTATGTCAAGACCTTTCAAATGATGTATACTATGGCCAGATACGAGCTCTGTAGCGCTTTGTACATAGCCGCGAAGTTCAAAAGACAAAAAGGCGGAAGGGAGATATTTGCCAACCTAATATATGCAAATCTTGAAATTCTAAGAATTAAACTACTATCAAATTATTGCTGATTAGTAACCAAGACTCAATTTTTTTGGTAAATTAAATAAAAGGTATAATTTTATTAAAATATATAAATTTATTTAAAACAAGTAATACAATAAAGTCATGCATTTCACCATCATGCAATAAAATGGCTGGCTGTTTTTCGTATCACTTTAAAAATTGTGGTGGCTTGTGCGAACCCTTAGATGCAAAGTGCCCCTCAGCATCCCGATAATTAGGGCCTGACCAGAAGGGTCGATTTTATTAAGTAACCCCCCATCTCACGTCACTTTCCCTTAGCTGTATGTATTATGTGTAAAAAAATGCCCCTCAATGTGTAACTATGAAAGCAACAGGTCAGAAAATGTTTTAAAAATGGGATTAGTATCCAAACAATTTATGTTTAAGAAGAAAGCAAATACGACAAAATTTAATAAATATATTTATTTAATACATTTTTAATGTGAAAGCAAGAACTTATGCATCCTTAAGCTGGGAGACAGTAAGACCGCGGCAGGTGAAAATCACTGGTAAACTGATTCAAGATTTATTGAAAGAGTTTCGAAGGAGTCTCTAGCATTGGCTGGGATTGATAGGAGCTATAAAAAATAAATTACAGCGGTCTATGGAATCGTATAAACAAATATATTTTCTAAACTCTGTGTTTACAAATATATAAAATTACAAAAAGCAAAATATAAGCATTGATAAGACATTAATAAAAAATAAAAATAATATTAAAATGTTTAAATATTTTAAACAACATCTGACGACTATATCATATAAGGCTGTACAAATTGAAAACAAAAAATATATGGATTGGCACAGAGATAAAAAATGATTACCTTTTTGATATCTTTAAAACTCTTCTGCAGTATTTTTTACTACATTTCTTGTATAAAAATTCTTAAAATAGATTTCATTTCATAGTGAATCCTCACCAACGATTTTTTTGTTATATTTCTACTCCTGATTCCGAACTATAAAATCACTGATGTGCAACACTTACACTTTGCTACCAACATACATATATCGCTATGAATATCGTCTGATATTCTGAAATTTATGCCTTGTGATTTCATATCCCTGGTGGTTCCCTTCGTGCCACGTGCAGCATAGCAACCAAGGACACTGCCCTCCCAGAAGGGGGCGGCTTAAATGATTGTCTCTTTGCCGCAAGCTGGGTGAAAGGGGGGAGAGTTGAATCTCATAATTTGCCGGGGCTCGTGTCGCTGCAAGAGGTGTTCATGTGGCCATAAAAACAATAAAATATTTAACACAAATTTTAACTTAATGCTCGAGTCATAAAAATGTATGAGTGTAAAAATGCTTACCTATGGATGGGGTGGTACCGGGTGGGGGGGGGGACACAGAACCATACCAATGCCGCCTCATTAAACCAGAAATTACACAAAGGATAACGCGCAGCTTGACGGCGATGGCCGCAAAGTGTTTGTGTTTGTATTTGCTTCTGCCGTCTTCTCTGGGTCCTTTCTCTTTCTTTGTGTGTGTGTGTGTGTGTGTCGGTATTTACCCCCACTTATGGCCCCCCGTAACCCCTTTTTGGACGGCTCTTAGCTTACGGCTGCTGCTGGCATACAAATAAAAAATTATCGCCCAAGTCCAGGACTTGAGTCCTGCGTTTGGCTCCATTATATTTTATTTTTACAATTTTTCGTCACTTTCCAGGCTCGTCTGGCTTTATTTTCTCCTGTCTCTCTCTCTATATATAGATGTATATATTCCTTTTGCCCAGCTTAGGACCAGTCCCAATCCTCATCCTATTCCCATCCTGCCTCGTCATTGTCTTTTGACGCTGCGAGCGTTTATCGTCTCTGTGTCTGTGTATCCGTGTGCGCCGCCTTCCTGTTCGAGCTCCGGCTGCTTCCTGCCCCTGCCTCCTGCCTACTCTTCTTATGTGTGTATTTTTTACCGACGCTGATTTTTATTCCTCTGCAGGATGTGATATTTCATTCAGGGAACGCTAACAGAGCAGCTAAATGCCCCCGCACCGAGCCCGGGAAAGATAATAATTTCTCATCTTTATGATGTTTTCACGCTCCGCTGTGCCCTGCTTAAGTCAAGAATCCAGCACGCTGGCCTGGGCACATCTTTCACTTTTCACTTTCTCGGTTCCCATTCCCGCAATCGAATTGGGAATGCCCGGAAGCAGTGTGGCCATAATTGTGAGTCCGACTAGACGAAGACAATGTCCTCAATCGGAGGGATGATGACGAAGTACGGTGTAGGAGTGAGTGATATCCCTCCAGCAAACTTGTTTGCCCAGCGCTCCTTGGGTTCTGTTGCCCCTTCCCCTTGGCCATCTCCCAATTTGCCAGCTCATCATGGTCCATTGTCCGGAGTAGGTCATCTGCTGGGATGTAATAATGAAATTTACGTCTGCATAACGCTGATTTATGTACGCTAATGAGATTTTTAATTAGTTAATGCTGCACGCAGGCGGCAGCGGGTGGGAATTTAAGGAATTAATTATGAAAAACTAGCCCAGTCGAAATTAAGTCAAATCCGTTGGATCTAGCATACCTTGGGGATTGCTGTTAAGATCAACAAATTGTCAAGGCAAACTGTCGGGAAAAATCAAGGGAAAATGTCTCAGGACAGAGCTAATGAAAAGAACATGGTGCCAGCGATGGAAAATAATGTGAAGGATCAAAGCCTTAGGGATCGTCGTCGCAAACAGGAGGAGGACCTTTATTTCCAGCTCTATAGTCGCCTCGAGGTTCAGGAATGGCTGCTTAAGGACTCGGTCCGCAATAAGGCCTACCGCGAGGCTATCCTCAATAACAATGCTTTCAAAAATAAGGTAAGGAGCCTTGCTCCTTAAGAGAGCTTCCCATATCTGAAAGTGATTTCTCCAAAGATTGTCCTGGAAGTGGGTTGTGGCCTGGGCATGCTTTCAATATTCGCCGCCAAGGCCGGTGCCTCGCGGGTCATAGCTGTGGATGGATCCAGTATCACGGATTACACTAGCCGCATAGCCGAGGAGAATGGTCATGGCAGTGTCATCACAGTCGTGCGGGGCAAAGTGGAGGACATAGAACTGCCCGAGGATATCCAGAAAGTGGACATTCTTATTTGCGACTGGATGGGGTGGGTTACCTGTACTCAGGCTCTAGGCTGTAGCTTCCTATTAACGCCCCTTCTCCCACACAGCCACTGCCTCTTCTCGGAGAACATGCTGGAGTCGCTGATATTTGCCCGGGACAAGTGGCTGGCGAGGGGAGGCCTCATCTTCCCGGACTCGGCCCAGCTTTACCTGGCCGCCATACGTGGACAGGACCAAGATCTCGGCTTCTGGCACGACGTCCATGGCTTTGACTTGAGCGCCATTCGTCGCAGATGCGCCGCCAAGGCGGTGGTGGAGCACGTGACCACCGGCCAGGTGATGAGCCGCGTGTACCTGGTCAAGTCGCTGGATCTCTACGCCGTGCGTGGGGGCTCCTCAGCCTTCCGCTCCTTTTACGAACTGAAGGTCACGCGCAACGGCCAGGTCCACGGTCTGGTCGCCTACTTCGATGTGGGATTCAGAAGGAGCCAGCATTGGGTTAGCTTCAGCACGTCGCCCAGTGCTCCCTGGACGCACTGGAACCAGACGGTATTCTACCTGGAGGCTCCCCTAGCGGTGCGGGCAGGGGAGGACATCAAGGGCGTGTTCGGCATACAGCCGAGCGCCGAGAGCATCTTCGACCTGGAATTTGACATTTACGTGGATTTTGAGGGCAAGGAGAAGTCGGTGACTAGCAAGCAGAGTTTTGTACTGTCCAATACCCTTCCGTTGGGTGGGGCTTAGGGAGGGAAATATCATTTGGAGCTCAAAATAAAACGAACTAACGAACCAGTAACCAGTAAACCAGTCAAAATGAAGCAAAAACCAGCCACATTGCCCAGGGTGTGCAATATTTATATTATTTTATTGTGTGTGTGTGTCTATACACACAAAAACATCTCTATGCCAGGACACAGAGAAAGAGCTTCAAAAAAGGGTCTGGGGTCATGGCAACTTTCATTTGCTCTGAATTACTGAAGGAGTACATTTTCTTACAAGAATTTAGAGAAGGATTTTATGGTGATTTAATCCAAATAAATCGATTCTCAATATGAACATTAGGTTAGTCATTACGTTTTAATTATATAAAAATGCATATTGCCCATTCTTTTGATTTACAAATATGGCTTTATGCCCCATGAAGCTGTCTATATTTTTTGGATGATTAAATACCTCCAGTACCTTCTCTGTTAGCATGATTTATGCTCTCCTAATGAAGCTTCCCTTTGCTTTTATCTCTTGGTTTTTCCACCCAGGAAATTCCTACTTTAATTTAGATATTCAATTTAAATATTTCCACATTTATTCCTTTTGCCAGGATACCCACAGGGTATTTGCTAGCTGCCTAAAAAGCTGTGCCAGTTGGCTTGTTTTTCCCTGCACACACACACACACACACCTTTGGCTCACTCACACACTGGAGTTGGGTAAATGGTGTAAATAAGTGCAGCGCCAGCATTTAATTATTTAAAACAGTTTTCCGATGTGTGCGCAATGTGGGGCAATCTAGTGCGCATTGCATTTAATTTATATGCCATGTTTTCATATATATTTTTTATTCGTTGAATATGTACTTTTTGCTGGCTTCAATTTTTTATCCCCATAAACTAGCGCTTTAAGCGAACGCTTAATATTGTTTACCGCGGCGATTGCGAAAAAATATCGCTTTATCTCGCAGGAATTTTTGCGGTTGAAAGCAGTTCCCAGGATCACTCCTCGCGGACTTTTCAATCAAATTATAAGCCGCTGCTGCTGCTGTTGTCTGTTGTGTGTGTGTTGTTGTTGTTGGCCTTTGCTCTCTGGCCCAGTTCCAGTTTCCAGTTGCCCGCTTTTCCCACATTTCACTGGGAAATTGGCCCGCAGAGCTGTGTGTGCGATGTGTGTGTACCGTTGACGGTTATGCAAATGTTAGGTAAATGCGCATAATAATAATTTCAAATAAATTTAATGTTCTCCGCACACACATACACACCGACTGGAGTTTGCTTTTTGCTTAGCACAAGGTATCCTTCGTCCTTCGTTCTTCCTGTGCCTGTGAATGTTAGACATGCGGCGCCACCGTCAAAGCTGAGATCTTCCTATCGCTCCTCTGTGTGTGCCAGTGGGTGTAGTGGGTGTGTGTGTGTTTGTTTGCATAATGTGCAACATTTTATGGTTTTATTACAGCCCAACGCCAGACACAGCCTGGCAGAGGGGAGGCAGTGAGGTAGCAAGGCAGCGACTACTGTGGCAGCTAGGCGTGTCTAATGGCTTTGTGGATACACCGGAAAAAGGGCTAAACTTCGTTCTATTGATAATTAATTAATAATTATGCATGGGACTTTGTTTTGGAAATTTATTGAAAACATAGGCAGAGCTTGCAATAAATTAATTTGTAATTTTATGGGAAAAACACACAAAGATTTAATAATTGGCAACTAGAGATAAAAAGTCGATAGATCTGAATATAGATCACTAATCTAATGAAATGGAAATGGTTTTTTAATCTTTAATCTATAATATAATAATAACAATTTTGGGAAATTTATAATATAATACCAATTTTGGGAAATTCTTAATTAATATTTAATTTTTGAGAAAATTGTTCTTCAACTTTTTATAGTTTCGTTTCATTTCACATCTCAAATTGTATAAAATAATTATTATTTCTATTTATATTTGTTATTTAAGTAAGCATTTCTCGTAATGTAAAGGCTTAGGCTTTTTTACTCTTCCATTATTATTATTATTTTTTTAAGCCCTTTTTGGCTTCTGCCTTTTACCTGGGCCTGACTCGCTGCAGAATGATGTGCGGACTATTTGCGCTATAAATATAATAGTTCTAATTTCGCACTAATGCATGGTAATCCGTGAGCTCAAACCCCAAAACTAAATGCCGCACGAGGGAGTGTCCTGTGGCCTGTATCCCGGGCGCTGTGTCTGCGTCTGGGTCGAGTGTTGATTTATCGCAGGCAGCAAGGAAAACATAACAGGCGGGAGGTCAAACAAATCATTTTGCACACAAGAATGCCACTGAGGCCACTGAGGCATTGGAATTGTCAGAAGGATGCCAGGATGCAGGCGCAACGCTGGACAATTGGCAGCCGCGCGGAGCTGCAGATAAAATAATAAACTGAACATGCAAAGCGGCGGCTACTGTCCCGAAATTTACGACCGCTGCTGCAAGCGGAAAAGGAAACGGAAACGGAGACGGATCCGGAAGCAGCACAAACACACACACACACACACACACACACATAGAGACAGAGCCTTCAAAAAACTGCAGAGCGACATTGACGCTGCCTAAGCCCGGCCCGGTCCGAGCCTTGATTTAGTGGCATATAATGAGCTCTGCCTGGAAGGGATCTGGGCATAAATCATGCGGCATTAACAGCTGCTGCTTGGCCACATCAAATCCGAGTTAAGTTTTCCACGACGCAGCATCAGCAGGGGCAGGACCAGGAGCAGGAATAGTTGCCAAACGAAACAATTCTCGAGAAGGGCCATAAAACAAATCGCTTTGGAATTGCAGTTTAAATATTTCTGCACAATTTTTCACTGGGCAAAGTCAGAGGAGTGTGGCGTGTGGCGTGTGACTCCCTCCTCCTCCTCACATGTGTAGTCCTCTTGCATTATTTAACTTTTGCCTGGAAAAGCAGCAGCCAGGAGAGGATGATGCTGAAATAATTTGCAGTTTGCAAACCGAAAATTTATGACTTTGCCAGTTGATTTCTTAGCCGTTTGAGTGATTGCACAGGGGAAGAGACCAGGAGGAGTCCTTGAACAGGACAAAACCGAACAGGACTCAACCACAACATGGCCAAGGCACACTAACACGCACGCAGACACACTATCCTCGCTTTGTGGAAGGGCATTCGGCAGGAAAATTGCTTCCTTTGGTGTCCCTCTCCCTCACTCTCTCTTAGTTTAGGTGTTATCTCTGTGAATGTGGCCATAGATGTGACCCATAACCTGGCCCAGGATCCAGCAGCAGCAGCAGCAGCAGCAAGTCCTTTGCCTTGAGTACTTGGCCGCCGCTCTGCTGATTTCGATTTGCTTTGCACTTCTACTGCCAATGTGTGCGAAATTAATTATACGAATTGCCATTTAAAGTAACTCGAGTGTTGAAAACTAATTAATTTGTTGGCCCCGGCTACACACACACACACACACACATACAGAGTCCTGTGTCTAACCGATTACGGGTCTTAAACTTAAAGCCATCATTAAAGGATGTCTCCAATCGAAAATTGCTTCTGCTCAAACTTATTTTCGAGCTACGCCCTGCGCCTTTGAAGAGCAAATATGGTTAGCCGAGTGTAACGAGTGGATAAATCATTCGTGGGATATGGGATAACGTAGGACGAAGGATGCTTGCTTTAATGGCTGACAAAGAAAACTTTCACTCCTTTTTGAAGTCGCAGAGGCTTGCAGCCCGAACAATATATATGCAGAGAGGCAGCACAGTCGTGGCATTTAACGACCTCAATGCCTCCCGTTCCCTGTGCTCCTTGTGCTCCTTGTGTTCCCTGTGCGCGTTGTCCTGGCTCATAAATGCCTGGGCAAGGCCTTAGAATTGAACAATTTAAGGCCCCGTCTGCGGTTGGGCCATTATAGCTGCCGCAGTGGCTTTTGTCGAATGGAAAACGCTGGCTCTCCTCTTCCCCGTCCCCGTCCTCGCCTTAGTCCTTTGTTGTTCTTTTTTACCGCTTCGGGTTATGAAAACTAAAACATGGCGCATGGCAGAGAGGTAGAGAGAATGAGGGGGAGGGAGAGCAGGGCAGCACTTTGCGGTAAACTACACACTTGGCACTTGACACCTGCAAAGGCAGACACGACACACACGATACGCATACGCCACGTTGTCCCCAAATTGCCCTAAAAGCGTAAAACAGCTAAAAACATCTAGTATGTAGTGGCAGGAAGTCTCAGATGCGTCTGCCTCCAAAAACCTAGCTCCTGGCCCCGGGATCCTGCTAGCCTGTTCCCCTTTCGAGCCCATTGTTTATTAGCCCAGCCAGTGGCTTTTCCACCAAAACAGCAGCAGCCAACGGGGCACAAAGCAAACCATTGTGTGTGTTGTTTGTGGGCCTCCATTGTGTCCCTGTGACTCCGCTGCCCTGATCCCCTCCCCTCCCTCCATGCGGCTGTTGTCGCCTTTAGGTCACCGTGTCAGCACTGCTGCAGCGGCAGTTGCCCAGAGCTGGGAGCTCGGGTTAAGGACGCCCAGGCAGATCCCTCCTCAGCCAGGGCTTCGTGCGGCAGAGATACTTTTTATTATGCTGCTGCAATGGCAACGGCAGCGGCTGCGGATTTTTGGTGCAACCAAAACAGGCAATTAGGGGAGCTGACAATTAATGTTGGCCGCCATTTTTTGCATGCAGCATTTCAAATTGAAGCCAGGACAAGCTCTGCAGCACCAAACGGGACCCTTAACCCTGGGCCAAGTATTACATTTGAATAAAGAAATGAAATAATAAAATATCAAAGGTGGGTTTTTGCCATTTTGTTTACTTGCTGCTTAAGAGGAAGAGCAAACTTTGGTGTCTGGAAGAAAATATAAACAAAAAATCCCTAAAACCCAATCTCCTCTTTAAGTTCTTGCCCCAAACTTGTGTTACTCCAAACCAATTAAAAATTTAAATCACCCAACAAGTTGTCCAAGCATTCTCTTACCCATTTAAGCCTTTTCCAGTGCTCTGGAGTGTGTCGGAAAATGGCTTTCCACTTTTAATTGAAGTGCAGGAACTCGGGTTAGCTCTTTTCCAATATACAAACAATGTATCCATAACGAGCATTGGAGCACAACAGGTCAGCACAACGCAAATAGTAAAGGTAAACCAGAAAGGGGGGGAAAACAGCGAAAATCAATAAGCCAAGCTGGCAAGAAGCCCAGACAGATTCCGTCCTGAGTCCAGCCCACAGCCCGTTATGGCAGCTGGTTACTTTCTTACAGAGCGATGTCCATTGACATCTCCAGGAGATGACTCTGGCTGGCCCTTTGCCATTCACTTGACTCCCCCCTGCTATGGCCTTCTTTTGAGGGGAAGCTGACAGTTCTTTAAGCAGCTTGACGGTGCGGTTTTTTTCCTGTGCCCTACAATCGCATTAATGGCCAGGAAATCCATTGGGTTTATGGAATATTTTCCGACCATTCCGGTCAGCCAGCCATTTAGGACACAGGACGCAGTGAATGAGGGTGTGAATCGTCCTGGCTGTAAGCTTGATTCGCTGCGACGGAGCGTGGGTCCTTCCTCACTCACTCACTCGCTCACGTCCGCATTGGCTTTCAGCTGTTTGACAATTTATGTTATTAGGACATATCAATACGGGGTCCCTCTATGCTCGTCAAAGGATGTTTTTGCGGTTTCTGCGGTCCCCACTTCACATAGCGCAGCGAACTCGTAATTTAATGAGTGGTTGAGCTTAATCCACTTACATGCTTTATTGTGGTTATTCCTGCATGCTGGATGGTCGTCCTTTCCCATCCCCCCCCCCCCCCCCCCCCCCTGTGGGTCCTGTGCTGTGTGTCTGGGACTGCAATCGATGGCGTTGCGGTTCGCAAATCGAAAAACAAATGCTGTCACTACATTTGATCTTTTTTTTTTCTTTGGGCCGAAATTATGCATTTGATTTGTGTAATTTTGTGGTGAAATATTTCAACAACTATGTGAAAAGCGGGAAGATAATGAACTGAAAAAACCTCCACTAAAAGGAAAACTTCCACAGGAAGGAGGAGAGGGAGTTAAAGCAGGCGAAAATTGGAAAATACGAAACCGAGTATTTTGACAAAGACATAAAACCTGCGGCCAAAAAAGAGGGAGCATCTGTGCGAAGAGGCAGTGGCAGAACCACTTAAGAGCCAACGTTGCCGAAGCCAAAAGCCGCAGGAAAATTAATTAAACTTTGCTTTGCCTTGAAGGAAATAACCCGTAGGCAGACGAACCGTCTACACCTCCACCTCCAAGCAGCCGAAATGCATTTAGCGCCTGGGAACGAGCCTGAAATGCAACACCCACAAGGAGCAGTCATCGTCCTCGGGAGCGTTAATGAAGTTACGCGGCATCGTTGCGGGAGGGGAGTGAAGTAGAAGAAGCACTTAGCAGCGACAGTTGTTGGCCTGAAATACGAAACTATTCGGCGGGGCTCATCGAAGCTCATTTCGGGTTAGATAGCAAAAACAGGCAGGCGGGGAAGGTGCCACCAAATATGTATATTTGGCAGCAAATTAAGCATTTCCAAGTGTGCGGTGTCCTGAAGAGGAGCGGTTCCTGCGGTGCTGCCACTTCAATGTACGCGTAATCCCCATCTCTGCTGGAGCAGCACCGGAAAAGGGCTCTTTTTGTGGCCATAGTTGTGTTGGGGGAAAACTTTTGAAAGGGCTCCAACTAGTAGCTACAAAAGTTTATGATGTGTGCTTTGGAGTAAACAGAGAGAAAAGAAGAGGCAGGGAATAGTTGAAGCCTAAAATGGTAAAAGAAAATATTAAGGAAGATAGTTAAGTATTTATTAAATTAAAATATATTTTCATCAAAGACTGTATAAGTTTAAGATGAGTAAAACGCATTTGCCGGCAATGAAAATCGCTTTCCCAAACCAATTTCTCCAGATCTTGTTTTCTCAACCACCTTTTACGTTTACAACTAAAAATTATTCTCCCTTTTCTCTCCCTGTCAACGGATAAGGCTTCTGTGCTGCTCTCGAAAGATAGGCACAGAGGCTGTTCCTGCTGCCGTGTCTAAGGCATTGTCCTACTGCTGCTTCTACTGCTCCTTGGGCTTCCTCCGCGAATCATCATCAGTTGCTGCCAAAGTTTTAGCTATTAAAAAATCAGGACTGGCACTGCACAGACTTTCATAATCCGCTTAAGTGTTGCAGGCAAGGAGAGGGAGAGAGAGTGCTCCTCTCGCCTATGTTAATTGAGCAAACATCAAAGGATGCCTTCCGAGTCTATATTCATGCCGGCAGTGGGTAGGAATCTGCATAACTTCGTTAGGAGAGAGGTGAAAGCCCTACAGCTGATTAAGAGGTAGCACCAGAAACTTATGAATGTTTCAGCGGCAATACAAAGTCCTGTTCTTCTCCCCAGTTTCAGTTCGAGTTTCCCCATATGCAAGTGTTTGCACTATCGAGCTAATAACTCATGTGTACGCTCCCGGCAAGCCAAAGCGGAGCAGCGATTCCAGACGCCGGCAAACACACTCCCAGGCATATACACCCCCACACCCCCACACACACACTGGGAGAAAGCCGAACATTGAAGTGACAGCGCTTTCATGGCCTCAATATGGCAAAGTGCAAAAAAAGAAAACTAAAGCGCCAGCAGTAAAAGAAATCGTTGGCATTAATCTCTCAATAAATCAATCGGCAAAGGAACATGAGGATGGGAGAGACGGGGAAGTGTCATTCTGAATGCCTCCGGTGGGGGTGACCAACTTTAGTGAAGGACTTGGGGGGGTAACCAAGACACAGTGGTGCATGCAAAAAAGGCAGCTGGTATTCTGGTGTTACAGAAAAATCAAGGGCTATAAATTAAGGAAAATTATTAAATATTTTTGTTTAATATTGTTTGTTTTGTTCTATATTATATATCAAAAAATTACTATCAATATTCATTCCTAGGTAGTATCCATTCACCTGCAAACTCTTATTAAGAATTTGTTAATTTTTAGAGTAGAAAATGATTCCTTAGTTTCTCTAAAAATTAATAAGGTTTAATCAATTTCTAAAAGTGTATTCCAAATCTGTGCTTCCTAATAATTCAATATTAATTAAATTCTGGTTACCGGGAAATATTAAGTAATGGAAAGCCCTGCCTGCCATACCAAAGTAGGTAAGGAAAAGTAAACATAAAAGGCATCAAGTTGGGCGTGAAGAACCACCTTTGGAAATATTAACCGCAAAAAGGTTAATAAATATATACTTCATTGGGAAAACCCCCACAGCAGCGGCAAATATTTTCAACGTTGCCACGGCAAAAGGTTTTTCTCGTTTCCCGCCGCTCGTGCGAAGCGCAGAAAAGTATGCAATGCTTATTTTCATTTTTGATTATTCCGCCGCTGATTGCGCGAACGTCGCACTTGCCATTCGTCTTTGTCAGCAGCTAGGAAAAAGGACGAGATCCTGGAATGGGAGCTGCTGTCAGCAGTTACTATCTGGCGGGACAGGTGGGGACTGTGGACAGGGGACTGGAGGTTGGAAGCTAACAAATTGCAAGGCGAGGCAGGTGCTCTCGAAAACATATTGATCACAAAAGCTCCGTGTCATAACGACAGCAGCCGCAGGAGCAGCAGCAGCAGTGACAAGAAATGCGGCCAGATGCTGATTGCATTCGCATCCCGAAAAATCGAATAGTCGCAGGCAGAGGGGCTTCGTTATGCTCCAGATTTCGCCGCGGTGACCCCGACCCGGGTTCATTTGTCACTGCAGGCGGTGCCAGCAGGTCCTTGGGAATCTTCACAGCTCAACGGAAAGCCCGAAAAGCAGAATGTTTGCGCCCCAGATAAGCTCACACAACAACAAGGAGAGGGCAGGGAAGAGAGGCGGCACTGCACCAGGAAACAGCACTGAAGCTGGCGGCGGAGTCGGAGGGCCGAGCAAAAAGTGGCAACTTTTAATTCAATTTCGGGCTCTTTCTGGCCTTCTGGCGAATAAAAATGCCTTTGTGCAAGTTTCCCAATTGTGTTAGTGTGCGTCTGCCGGTGGTCTTCCGCTCGCCGCTCTCCACTTGCCACTGCCACTGCTCCACTTTCATTTCATTTAATTTCATTTCATTTTTTGGTTGCCACAATTTGATACAAATAATTCTATCATGGAGTCCGAGCGTAAACCCACACGTATCCTGGCGAAAGGCGCGCGGACGCCAGGCAAGACAGACACCAGAAGCGAAAACTTAACGAAATTGAAATGGAAAATAAAAGGAAAACGAATGGAGAGAACTAAAAACACAAAAAGGGGGAGAAAGAACGAAAAGAAATGCTCTTTCTCATGGGGAAATATTTTGTAATTGATTTGAAAAACTTATTTTAATTTATATTATTTTTTAATCATTTTCAAAGATCAGGAAAAAGGGAAAATATTTTCCCCCAAGTTCAGCTAACATTACCCAGGACCCTCGGCAGGGTATCAACCAGCCAAAGGAGGGGAAATCAAGCAATGAAATCAGCAAAGTTGCAGACAGTCAGCTGGGTTTTGGCCCTAACAGCAAACGGCAACAAAGTAACGCCGGCAACAAAACAATCAAACGAAATCATAAAGCAGGCAGCAGGACGAGGGGGCCAAGGACTGGTCTGCTGGACAAGTGTGTGGATGGCACCAATATCAAACAGCGGACAGCGAACAATAGAAAAAGAGCTGGAAGCTGGTAAATGGAAGCTGTAACCAAGGCAGCAAGGCAGCCAGGCCATCCACGGCATCCACGGCTCTTTAAAGGACCTCCGACCTCCGTTGTTGTTGAATAATAATCAAAGGATCACCCTGGACGGGCAGCTTCGTCCTTCGAAGCCACGATTTACGATTTGAAGGAGTCTCTTTTCTCTCTCGAACATTTATCAAAAACACTTTCACTTGGCGCAAATTCTCACATTTATCTTATGCAAGCAGAGAAAAAGAAGGCAGGCCAGGCACAAAAACCAATTCTATTACAGCTGCTGGCATGGATTCGGATTTGGTTTTGGCATTCTATGGCCATGGCACACAAAGTGTCCACGGACACCGACAGCGACACGGACAACGACTTGCGGGCCGAGCGAATGTGGGCAGTTTGGCACTTGCACCCGTGGATACAGGACACAGGATCCCCCTGCCTACTCCCCCCCCCACTCCGAATATACTATTTCATTTGCATTTCGTATAAGTCACATGGCTACGTGACCCACATGCACAAGACTCCGGCTCCTGCTTCGGTCCCTGTTCGAGTTTTTGCCAATAACAGAGTACAAACGAGTTCGGGCCAAAGAGTGGGGCCCGGATGAGGCTGAGTCCTGGCTGGAGGCCGGGGCAGCTGGGCACGAGGGCTATTGTGCAAAGACAAGCACAAATTTGTATAAATTTTCAATAAATTACATCAAATCAAGCTGCAAGCACTTGAAAACTACCAGACACGTGTTACAGCCGGCAAGAGGGTGAAGATGAGGGCGAGTCTGTGTGCGGAACGAGATTAGACTTACTTACAGGGCAAAAGCACCCTGGAAGAAATAGTTGTGGAACATTTTAAAGGGTTTTCTGAATAACAAGAGAAAAAATTCAAGAATTAACTGACTGTTTCTTTTGGAACAAGTGATAAGAATGGGTTTTATAATATGTTTTTAGGTCTTTCGAGAGTTTTTTATTTTCCCAATTTCTCCAAGTTTCACTTACATTAAATTTTTCTAGGTGTATTGTTTTTTTTTTTTTTTGCTACCAACTCACTCACGCCCACTCACTCAAAAAGGAGAGCAAGGACCAAGAAGCAAACCCTGCCGGACTGGGGAGTGTATTAAAAATGTGCCAATGTGCACGAAGCAAAGCACTTTGGTTGCAAATTTGTTTGCTGTGGAGGCCCTGCAAGGCCAAATTTCGCAGACAACGTTATGCATATGAGCAGGCCCAGAAGGGGTTGTAGGAGAAGCAGGCACAGGAGCAGGAGTAGGAGCTGGAAGTGAAGTGGAATAGGGAGCTATGTAGAGCTAGAGCCAGAGCAAAGGCTTAGGCCTGTCCAAACCCGATGGACAGATAGTGCACGTAGCCTGGTCATTGGATTGGTCCTTCGATTTGCAGCCATCCCTCCGCCCAGTCAATGTATCTCAATTGCCATGTGGCAGCGGCGGCGGCGGGCTCTCATCTGGCCGTGTCGCTGGCAGAGAGCGACTCGAAAGCCACGCCGTTTGACAAAGATTAATTCTAGTGTAGCACTCTCGATGATGGTTGCAGGACGACAACGACAACGGCGACGGCGACGATACCCTCTTACAGCTGACCCCTGAACCCTGACGCCTGCCACCGACCCGCAGAAACCCATCAGCTCCAGCACTCCAGCTTCAGCGCCACACAAAGCGTAACGACAAAAACATCATCAGCCAGGAGGAGGAGGAGAAAAAGAGAATCTGAAACGAGCTGGGATGGGAAAAGCGTTCTGTTCTCCTCCCTCCCCCTCCCCTGTGTGTGAAATTTGGCACTGTAAACGTGTTGCACTGGAAAAATTCACAAATGTGGGAGAGACCGCAATAAAAGGAGGTCGTGTTATTCGGCAATTGGATATGGAATTTTAGCAGCTTTGAAGTCGTAGCCTCTTTGGAGAAATGACACTCATTTTTGAACTTGACAGTATTAGAATCAAGGAAAATACCTTATAATATTAGATGAGGAAAATTGTGGTATATAAAAAATAGGGGATTTTCGCTTTGAATAAAGCTAAGGGGTTGATAATGCTTAGAAAATCATTTTAATGATTAGGTTTTAACTCAATGTCTGGATTTGTAGTAATATTTTATAACTTTTTAGATCAGTAAAAAATTATTTTGTTTCAAAATTTTTAAATTAATTTCAGTTCCCAATTGGTTCCTATTCCAGGATATGAAAAGTATTGGGAAAAATGTCTAAGATGTTTATTTCTGGGTTCTTTCTTGTTTTACCTAAAAAAATATTCTCTTATTTTCAGAAAGATTTGTAATTCAGATTCTGTCTGTTCTTATTTCTTATCTTTACAATTAAAATTACCAACTATTTTTAACTAATTCGACTAAGAAAGTCATTAAAATAATATAAAACCAGTCAGGTTTTCAGATTTTCTATTTATCTTAAAAACGTTCTATAAATTCTTCAGTATCTCCCATATATTTCGCTCAGTGTGTTGTAGCTAAGAGTCCGGGCCCTGGCAGCCATAACAATCTGCAGTTTTCTCTTTTTTGCCGCCGATTCTTCGCACTGCCCTTCCTATGGGGCCAAGAGTGAAACGAGGAGGAGGCACTGTGTGTGTGCGGTCGACATCAGCGAAAGACAAACTCAAAACTTATTTACACTGAGACAGACACACACTCACACTCGCACACATTCTCCATTTACAATGCATTTTGGCATGACCGCAGCATAAAAATTTGTAAAGAGCCCCTCGACGCGGGGCTCCCAGCCAACCTGACCTCTCTCCTCATACTCATCCGGCGCCTCCTGGAAAAAAGAAACGACCCCGAAACAAAACTAGGATTCGCAAGCAAGCCTTTGGAATAGTTGTTTGGCCAGGAGGCGGAGGCAAACGTAAAGGCAAAGGCAGTGGCAAATGCGCAAAAAATGCAAAGGGGAAATGAATAAAAGGCCGGAAGCAATATGCATTTCCGCTGCCAGAAAAATGTAAGCACTTTCCACTTGCCAAAGGGGGAACAAGGCGAGGACGAGGCATGGAGTGTGAACTGGGGAACGGTGAAAAGTGCAACTGGAAAAACTAAACTGGCTGACTTGGCAGAAGCAGAAGGCAGAGGCTAGCAGGAGCAGGAGCAGGACTATGACTATGACTATGACTAGAGCTCCTCTTGGACCAGCCGCGCGCATGTTTATGAATGAGAGAGTGTGTGCTTTCCCTTTCTCTGTCTTTCCCTGGCTTTCTCCGCCTTTCCCTACTCTGGCAAGGACTCTGCTCTAGCAGCCACTCTCTAATATACTAAACCTGTAAATATAACCAAAAAACTGTTTTAAATTTTGGGAATCCTCCGCCTGCTAGCCAGCGCCCTGGCAATGTGTCAAGCATCCGAGCAGCAGACTGGCGCAGAGCTCAGCTCAGGCCAGCTTCGGGTGGCTTTTAACTTTATTAAAATAGATGAAAGTGGGCAGAGCCGGGCTAAGCCGGGACTGGAGGGGAGGGGAGAGCACTTTGCCGGAATTGTTAATCCAAAGAGGACGCAAGTGCAACAAAAGATTTACAGCGTCCACAATGGGAGCAAGTAGAAATGGTTGACACACAAATGAATCAATCGGAATGGGAGATTCCAGCAGGACTAAGGCCCCAAATTGAATGCTGCCTGAAGGCCTCCTGGCCTGCTCCACTTTCGCCGTCTCGAAATTGAATTATTAATTCTGAAATAATGCGCAAATAAAGGTCGATAAGCCAAGAAGTGAAATGGCAGCTAAGCTACACGAAATGCCACACAATCAAGCGGAGCCGAAACCCATCTAGGGACTGAGACTAAGGACTCATCTCCTGCTTCGCCTCGCTGTCAGCCAGTCAGCCAGGCAGCCAAGCATCCTGGCAAAGGCGATACCCGAAAGCATGTCGATATTAGGCAAGATAAATTGAAAATGAATTGCGAAGGAGCCCGAGGAGCTGAAGGAGCCCGGGGGAGGTCGAAAAACGGAGTCAGTCGAAAATTGCCGCATAGAAATAAACATCAGGCCGGGGCATTTAACGCAGGATGTAGACCACGGCTATGGTTACGGGTCCAAGTCGTAGTCGCAGTCGCAGTCTATGTCGATGTCGATGTCGATGGCATTAAGTCAGTGGAAAGGCAGTGGCCAGGGCATCGGGAGAATTGAATGAAGCGGAAACGGAAAGCAAGCTAATGAATGAAGCACAACGAACCAAATGAATGGCAGGGTCCGGGCCAGAGTTTTGGGAGTGAAATCGGTCCCGACCAGGACTACACGCTTCGCTGCCTGCCGGAGGAATGAGTTGGCATGGAATGGGATGGCCTGGGATGGGATGGGATGGATTGGGTTGAGTTTGGTTGGTGATGGAGGCTTGATGGTCTGATGGCGGTGACGGAGGGCTTGTTGCGGTTTGGCCGGGGCTCATAAAACGACCTTCACAGCTTATATACAAATGAATATTTGTATTTTGGCAACGACACCACCAACAACGAGTCCGTCTGCGATGCCCAAGACAATGGCAATTTTCGCCTTAGTCCCGGCGATGTTTACACAGCGGGAAATGAGTGGGATTTTGGGTTTAAAAATATGTATTTCTTATTCTTAAAACGTAAAAACTATTTTTAATAGTTTTTTGTGAGACAGTTTTTTTTATAGATTTTGTATCCGTATCCTTTGGACTTCAAAATATTTTGCCTCATAATTTTATATAGATAAAATAATAGTTAATAATTTTAAATATTAATTCTTTAGACATTCCTCTTACTTTTCCATTTATTAATTGACTTTTCTGAACAGTATATTTAATAAATAATATTTTTAAGCAGATTTTTCCACATGCTTTACTAGAATTTTTTTTTAAATAAAATTAAGCTTAAAAATTATGCTATCCTTTGTAATCCTGGCATTTGTTCAGTTGATTTCAAAACCATTTCCACATCTTCTTAATATTAGAAAGAAGGAAAAAAGTCCCTTAAAAGTAACCGCTTTTCCCAAAGTGCAGTAACGGAAAACGAACGAGGGAATGAGATATCCTGGGCCAACACACAATTGCCACGTTTTCCGGCTTTGTTCGGGTTTGTTTTTGACTGGACTGAGTCCTTGCCATCGAGTATCGAGCACCCAGCACCGACCACCGCCTGGCCACGTCACACTTCAGATAAGAGCCTTTGCATATTAGCCCCGCTTTTTCGGGGGGCCGGACAACGACAGGATATCTGGCAGGATATCGTTCATTAGAGCACTGGAAGTGCAAGGCAAGGCAATGAACTGTTGCCGTCCAAATCATTTGTTTGACAAGAGCCTCTGCTCTGACCTCCTGATCCCAGGACCCCTGAGCCCCCAAAGTGGCCCAGAGATCAAACACAAATCACTCGCTGAGTAATCGCCGCGACAGTAATGAAAACGACTTGGAGAGCCCGCAAAGTTTTACATTTAACTTTGATTGTAAGTCTGCGGCGGTGGGGATGGGGAGAAGGAGTCTCCTCCTGCCCCGAATAAATACCCAAAGCCCGGGGCCATTTTTGTGATTTTTGGCTTCTGATTTCTGTATGATTTTGCGAGCCTTTGTTGATGCTTCTCCCCACCCGTCGTGCAAATAAATTTCAACCCGCCCCAATTAAATTCCAGCTGCCCCACACAGAGAGTGGCTGGTGCGGAAAAAGGAGCAGGAGGTAGGGGTCCAGGACCTGTCCAGGGAACAGAGAAAGTTTCAGGCACAACTTTTGTGTAATGAAAACAAATTATGCTTAATAGAAAGTTGCTGGATTGGAAATGGTTTTAGGCTTTAGGTTTTAGCTTTTTAGTTGGCCAACAGGAGAGGGGATTAGCGGTGCTTAAAACATATTTAGGACTCGCCGCTTAAAGACCTCAAATATCCTACAAGGAAATTTGTAATTTTCTCGCTTATCAGAGGGATCTACTTCCTTGTCAAATCTTTTACAAAAAATTGCTCCTCATCGGCTATCGAGGAGCCGGCTTTATGGACTCCATATTTCTTTATTTTGCGACTGCGTTGCACTTTATGGTGGGTTTTTATACGATTTTCTTGTCATTCGGAGTCCTTGTTTATGTCCTCCTCCTTGCCATGCATGTGTGTTTGCTTTATGGGTCGGCACAACACAATCATGCATATTTCCCAGGACTCTGCCCCAGCCTTTGGTCGAGTTTACGCACTTTATTAACATACGGAGAGCAGAGGCTAAAGGAGCTCGGATCGAGAAGTCGCATAAAAAATGAATCTGAAGCCAGACGTCACTCGCTGCTGCTGCTGCCGAATTTAATATATATAAAAGAGCACAACGATATTATTATAAAATGCTTAAACAGAATATTGAAATGAGCTCAAGTAAACGATTCACTTTATGGCGAATTTCCCCCCCAGAGGAGGACTTGGCCAGCAGAAGGGTTCGTCCAATGCCTTCAATCATATTTCCGACTCTCCTTGGGCCCTTTTGAATGTTTGATTTGACTTGTGGGGAGCGGGAGAAGTACGGGCAGTGGCATTGCTGGTCAGCTGGTGTTAGAGACAATGAACCCAGCTCACATTCAGTGATGGAAGGCTTAAAGAGGGATTCTTTCATGTTTCTTCAGTGGCTTTTTTCCCGAAGCTTTAATTAACTTGAAGACAAGAATACATTTTGCAGTTTAATTAAAAATTTCACAGCATCAGAAGGAGGAGGAGGAGTAGGAGGAGTGGGAGATTTTCTCTCCGAAGGAAGCCATCTGGACCTCTTCCCTGTTTGTTGCTGATCAAATGCACAAAACAAACAAACCTTTGAGTAAACAACCGACGACGATGGAGAAATAACCGGGGTGGCACTGCCTCTGATGATATTTCTGATGTCGAAGTTGGGTGCGAGTTCTGTCCGCCACGCAAAGTGTCAATAACAATTTACACTTGAGACGATATCTCAATATTGTTGCACGACAGCAACAGCTATGGGAGCACACACAGGAGGGCCAAGGGGCAGTAGGCAGGAGGCAGGATTCAGGAGGACAGCCAACAAAAGCAATCAGGCGAATGGCAGTCGTCGAGAGCAACAGGAGGACAATGCCGAGTGCCGCTGACGGGTGCCCCCCGTCTATGTGAGTTTGTTTATTTAGCCAGCGACACGCAACAACTACACAGGTCCCCCAGTCCAAGGCCCAGGAGAACGCTTGGCCATCTGTCGCCGGCCAGTCATCGCCAGATCCCAACGAGATTTCAAGTTAAACTAAGAGGGACTGAGATTTCGAATCAAACGGCACAGATTAGCGGCTGTCTAATCAAGCGCAGCCTGCAGAACAGCTTTCTTTATGAGTTTAATATTGAAATCACAGTTGGGAATCGTAAAATCCTTGCACACTCAACGGCAGAGGTAATCAAGGAGTGGCAAAGGAAGTTCACGTTCGCGTTTCACATTTCATTAGTGCTGGCAGCTGGCTTGATGTTTTAGAAAAGAATATAAAATATAAAATATATATAAAACTAGATGAAATTTATTTAAAATTCATAAACAAGGCGTTGTAATTTGCTCTCACCGAAAAATAATAATTCCATCTTAAAAAAAAATTATTTGATAGTATAAAAATAATGTTCTTAGCTGTTATATTCCTATGATATCTTAGAAATTTAATAGTAATTAATTTAATATTCTCTTCTCAATATCTTTCTTTGAAAAAAACCGAATCAAACTAAATCTGAAAAATTTTTCGAAGCCATTGTGTCAACACTGCGTCCTCATCTCATTACAAAGTGCCTTCAAAGTGTGCTAGTGCCAGGACTAAAGTTTTTTTTATTATTATGATTGCACTGGCAAAGGATAAGGGGAACTGCAGTTGAGTTTCGGGCAAAGTTTAACAGGACTTGAAGCAGGACTTGAGGCAAGACTTGAGCTCCCTTTTACTTGTAGAAATAAAAGAATTTCCGCGTGCCGCTGGGGCACGGAGGATGAGCTCAATGGGCAGTACTCATTCGCTAGGCAAACACGAATCGTTTTCGGACACTCCAGCTTAGCCTCAAGTGGACACACACTCCTTCGAGTGGCGATGTGTGCCCGGCGGGATTCCCGAAATCCATCTGGTCATCCGAGCTGCGGACGGCAACCTCTCTCGAGGATGCCTCGTTCTGTCCCGGCTCCTTGGCTATTTATGCCAATTAGCTCTTGTAAATGCTAATTAGGAGAAGGAGCGGGAGACGAAGCCAGAGCGAGGCGAGGCAGGACTCAGGACGAGGGCCAGCTGATAAATTAGCCATGAATATTCAGCGGCCACGCGCAACATTATTTTCCGCAAAATTAAATTATACATTTTTAAGTTGGGCCAAAGGACCAAGGCCTACACTTGTGCAAAAAGCAGCCATCTAGTTAAGAATGCAATATGGAAATTAGTTGCTATGATGATTTTATATAATATAAGAAAAAATGTAAAGTTCTAACACATAATAAGTAGGAGAAAACAGCTAGCTTTTGAGGTGAAAAATAAATCCAATTTGGAGTTTTCTCTTAGTGCCTCCTCCATAATTAGCCACTCGAATGTTTGTGCCACCGATTATGATGGCCCCTGGCCATGAGCCTGGGCCTTTGACGGGTTTATTTTCTCAAGCTCAGGGCTCTCTATTAGCCGGTACTTCGGAATGTTCCGGCAAATGTATTGCGCAAAATGGCATAGAAATTGCCTTTTAAAAAAGGCATCAAATTATGCCCGGATGGAGGGGAAGCACCATCCTTCACTTTGCCCCGCCCCCTTCAAATTAGTGCACACAAAGCAGCACCGGATGGGGGAAACGGGACACGGGCTAGTAGTGGCTACTTGGCGTATTTACCAGGCGCTTAACCGACTTTCCGTATGCAGGGAACTGCAGGACCCACTCTCCGGCATTCCCATTCTCCTTCCTGCAAATATATTGGCAATGCCGCTGCTGCTGCTGCTCCACTCCGCTGGCAAAGTGCTCCTCCACAATGGCACTCGTTCAGACAATGTTAAATGCGCGCTCTCTCGCTGCGAGCTGTCTGTCAACTTGGCTCAAGTGGCTCCAGTTCCCAGTTCCAATCCTGGCTCCTCCTCGTCCGCCACTCGATCGATTCGCCGGCCTGACAGAGGCACAATGCGGACGCGGATGCGGAAGCGGAGTGCACTTGTCGCCATCATTGACATCAATGCGTCGTAGCTGGCTTTTTAGCTGTCGCGCCCCATGAGGAGCATCGAAGGGTGACGGACCAGCAGGAGGAGCAGGACGAGCAGTGGGAGGTATTGGCCAAACACTTTGGCATAATTTGCTGCGAATAACTAATGGGCGTGGCCCTGTGCTTTTGGCACCGATAGCCTCCTTCACTGCTCAAAAATTTGCAAACCTAATCGGTATTGGCCATTGTTAGGGATCCCAAGGATAAGCCCGACTCCAGATTTGGTTTAAAAATAAATGCAAAAAACTTCAAAATAAATTTACAATATTTTTCCGTTTAATTTAAATATTTACGCTGATACTTGACTTCAATATATCCCTTGCCATTCAGCTACAAGAGAAGCAGCAACATAAAGGCTTATTAAGGAATTTTCAAGAACAATGGAGGTTCGATACAGTGAGGAAAATTTCTATATGTACTTAAGGGATTCAATCTGGGGAAATTATTTTTATATTTTCTTCAAGAAAGCTAGCAAACTTCTGTTCAGAAATGACTCCATAAATATAAATAAATATATTTAAAAATTTCCTTTACAATAATGCTAATCGCCAGCGAAACAAGTCTTTTCAGTGTGAATGCTTTGGGTTTTAAAGAGTTTTACCTCCTTTTTTTCGCTGTGTATTTGTCATTTTAAAAGCAGCTTTTACTGTCCGAAAGCAGAGAGGCTGGAAAAAACCCTTTATGCAATCTGCATGCGACCAAACAGATTTCTTTGTGCGAGAATTGATTGCATATTACGTATACGTAATGCCGCAAAAGCGCCAGCGCCATTGCCCGAGCCCTTCCACACGCACAGCCTCATCAATAACTAAAGCCGACAGGTGAGAGGCGGTGGAGAAGGGGAAGGAGCAGGAGATGGAGCATGAGCAGCAGCAGGAGGTGACTGCCAAGTTGTTAGCACGCTCGACTGATATTATTTTTTGCTCCTTTATGAATTATTCGCAAACGCATTGATTCGCATCGAGCCAAAGGCGAACCGAGGCAGGCGTCTTGCTGTGAAATTTTCATTTGGCTTTTATTTACGTTCAATCGAGTTTTCGCGAAATTAGTTAAGTTTAGCGTGAATTTTATTATACTCAAGCAAGTCCTTCACGTAGCCAGAGCCACTCCGCCGCCTTGCCGCGAGCGAGAGCAAACTTCTTAATTAAAAGATTTGGCCACTGATTGGCTGTTTGCCCAGGTGGAGGGTGGAGGGTGGAGGGAATAAGGGATGTGGGCGTGGTAACTGTAAGAATTTATATTCAATTTGTTAAATGCATTCGAGTGGCCATTGTCTGCGGCGATAATTGCCAGAGAGCGAGAGGAAGAGTTGAGTTGAAACTGCGGTCGCAGGACCGGATGAACTGCCGCCAGAGCAATGGTTGGCCATAAATCTCGTTTCATTTTGCACTGCAAAAGCGCAAATAAATTCATAGATATGAGTCGAGCCGAAGGACCCCAACAATGCCATTCCACATGGCATTTTGAACGAATTTATTCAAGCCATCAGCAACATGTAAGCAACTTTCAAATTTAATTTCATAGAAACATTATTTAACTTAATGTCTTGAACTGCAACAAAGGTTAGGGTCAAAGGCCATCTTTTTGGTAAATTAATTCTCCGAAAATCTAGATTAAAATTTTATATTTCCAGTTTTTTTTTTCGAACGAAAGAATATATATTTAAAATACTCCCTTTTCCTCAGCTCGTGAAACTATTATAAAACTTAGAGCCATAAAAAGGGGAATTTTGAATCATATTACATATATAAATGCAGTAATTCTACTGACTTCTGATCCTCAGCTGGTTAAAGTTGAACTTACTGGCTTTTGTGGGACCCAGCCGGTGGCCGATTTGGCGAGGTCCCCGCTTGCTGCAACAGTTTTTAAAAAATAAATAAAAAAGTTCATCTTTTCCAGACACAAGTCCCCACTTACCATGCGCTGTGGAAGTCCGAGAGATCTTCGTTAACCTTCTGTTGGCTCTCCTTGTTGTGCTGACCCGACTGGCAGGCATTCGTCTTCAGCAGGGTCTGGAGGTATCGCTTGGTCTGATGTTCCCGGCAGCACATGTGCCCCAGTGCCCTTTCATCACGGCAGCACATGTGCGCCGGAACCTTTCGGGATGGGCAGCGCTGGTGCACCAACTCCATGAACATGTTGGTCAGCAGCTCCTCCATCACCAGCTCGGCATTGGGACGGCTAGCCAGATGCGGATTAACGTAGTGCATCACCCGCTCCACGGTCTGTTCATAGTCCACGGGCAGCCCTGTCTGGTCATCCATGCGAAAGAGCCTTGGCAGCTTCTCCTTGGGCCTGGGCTTGGGCTTGTTCCGCAGGACTGTCCGGCGCCAGACCTGTTGGCTTGGTGGTGGGGTTGAGGTTCTCGGGCAGCCGGAGGATCTCTTCTTGTTAGTCCTTTGGGTCACGAAGAGATTCTTCAAGGCGCTCTGCTGCTTGGGATTCGTTTTGGGAACTTTCTTGGGAGGTGTCCTCTTCTTTTTCCGAATGATCTTGATGATTTTTTTAACCATTTTAAGAATCTGAATTTATTGAATTAAAAATAATTTTTTAGGATCAAAATGTATTGTAAACTGAAATGTTTCGAATTTTAAAATGAAGCTTTTCGTTAAAGCAAAGCCTGCTTTTGTTACGAACTCAAACACATAAAAGGGTTGAGGTCCTTCTGGTAAATGTTATGTACAGAAATGTAGCTTACTTTTCTTTCTGTGTAACACACTTAACAGAGAGATTTACAGGCCTCTGGCAGAGGCAACTATTTAATTTCTCACGTGAAGCCCAGCTCCTGGCTCCCTGCTGCCTGCTCCTTGTGGAGGACAACATGATTACAATTGCCATCCTAGATTTATGATTTCATTGTACACTTACACACACTCCGCCACACACAGGACAAACGCACACACTCGCACATTCGGACGGACTTGCATAAGTTGTGAGCTGATGTGGCCACAACCAACTTAACTTTTGAAACAATGTCAAATACAATAAACGTGTGTTGTGCCCCTGTCCCCCATGTTGTTGTTGTTGTTTCCACACAGAGGCAGGGCGAGTGTGCCGTCAGTGAATGGGTGTGTGTGTGTGTGTGTGTGACTGTTAGTGCCGAGTGTTAAACCGCATTGTTTGAATGCAGCGCTGGGCGAACAATGTAAATTGCCAGCGAAACGTTGGCGACTGCACTGTCAAAAAAAATATTAGAAAAAATAAATGGAAAACTATAAAAATTATCTAGATTTTAGGTTAACATATTTTTTGTTTTTACATTTTCTGGAAATCTTTTCTTTTGCAGGCAAGCTGAAGGAGTTAAGTGGACTCCAACCATGGATATACGGTGAGCAAAGCTTTATGCCTTTAATTTAAAAATATATTCATAAATACATTATTAAATCACATTGCTTAAATATGCTTTTATTAATGGGAAATCCGATAAACGTCTGACACTTTAAATTTTAATTAAATCCACTTGCAAAAATATGCTAACTTTGACAAAGATTTTTACATTGCTTCGGGCTTTACTTAATATTATTTCGACTTTAGTAAAAATTAGCTTTGAATCTGCAATATATATATTTTGTATGGATTTTTTTTAACTGTGCATTCATATAGCATTGGGGGTTATATAGTACAAGTGCGCAGATACGTATAAATTATATGCGTTGGCTGCAGCTGCAGCAGCAGCACGAGATACGGGCCAACAACAAAGTTGAAACACTCCCATAAACACCCACATACAACGCACACACAACACATAGTGGCACACACTCCGTTGGATTGCAAAAGACGCAGCAGAAATAGAACAAAAGCAATACAATTAATCATCGAAGAGCAGGCCAAGCAGAAACAGCATGCTGTTTGAGCAGAACCCAGAGGGGGAGGGGTGCAGGAACAAGAACAGGAGCAGCAGGATCAGAGACCAGAACTAGGGGGAGAAACGACAGTTGTGGGGCAAATATGGTTGCAATATTACTAACAACATAATTCATATTAACAAATAGCACACAGTCGCACATAAATGCTCTATTTAGAAATATATTTTGACATTTTGGGAGGTTTAATTTCAAAATATAAGGAAACTATTAACTATTTAACTTTCAATCTGAAAAAGAGATATCTAAGGTTAATTTACTTTCATTAAAGTGATTAATTCCTTGATTATCTAACTAAAGCTTTAGCTTGCCATGAGGTGTTATTATTATAATATAAAAACAAAGAAATTTAATTTGAAGTAATACAAAATATTAGCCCAATGTTTAATAAGAAATATTATTAAACATAATAAATTATATAAGCAAATTTTAAATATAAAATCCTATTGTATTTACAATGAACAAAGAAAATAAGCAAAATGAACAATTAAAGATCTATAGCATACTTTTTAGAAGAATTTTGTAGAAGAAACTAAATATTCTAAAATTTTCTACTAACAAATGAAAACGTTCACCAGAAACTCTAATTTCAAAATTCTGTGGAATGAAATCAAGATCTATATCGATCTATACAAGACCAATACCTTATACAAACAAATCCCTTTATACCTTTAGCAACATCTTAGAAACTTTAACCTCTCCCATTTCTTCAAATAAGATAAAACTAGAGATATATAGACCAATTCCCATAAATTGCACTTCCTGTCCGATTTATTTTACCCCAAAAATATACTCTTTTCGAACTCCTTGTCAACGCATTGGCACTACATCCACGAAAACAAATCCAAACAACGGCAGGATCAGGCCGCAGTGAGTAGTACTAATGGCACACACTTGTTTCTGGCACGGGCGTGGTGCACTGTGGGCGTGGCAGCTAGATACACTGTGCAACTGCCAGTGGCATTGCCACTGCCACTGCAATTGTGTGCAATCAATTATGCTGGGCTGGGCTCACCGATACCAGAAGCTGGCATGAGCAGGATCTCAACCCGATGCCGATGCAGCTGTCAGGAGTCGGCATTCGAACTAGATACCATGCAGGAGCAGGCAACCTTACACTTCGAGGTCTTATCCCCGGCTAAGTTCAATTAGGTGAAGGCAACCTGAAACCTGAAAAGCATAAATGTCATTTTCCATAAGAAACGTCACATTTGATTTTATTTTTGTTTTTTTAGAGCAAGAAAAAGCACACAAAGCCAGGAGAGAGAATTTCTATAGCCAAGGAAATGACTTTACACCTTCTCTCTTTTCCCCCTCGAAAGAAATGGATCAAATATAGATTTATGTGTTTCATGTCAAAATAAATGGATTTTACATGTTGCCACAAAGCGTTCGATGCGAGCGAGCATCGAGCGGGTCCCGGGTCCCGAGTCCCGAGTCCCGAGTCCCAGTCCCAAGTCCTTGCTTGGCATGGCGCAAGGACGACGGTGACAAACAGCAACAACAATGAAAATATAACGTGGCATTAAAATGTCATTTCATACTCATACAAACAAGCTCATATAACGCTCCCCTTTGTTGGCAGCTGAGGGGAGCAGAGGGAGCGAAATATTAAGTTAATATGTTTGAGCTTTGGCGGTGGGTGAGGAGGCTCTTTGATCCCTTGGAAATTTAGCAAAGTGCAGACAGGATATTGGCAGCTGCTTGCAGCCACACACAGGATATTAAAGCCATAAAGATGAAATATTTCTGCACAATATTTCTCCTCCCCCCTCCAGCCAGGCAGCCAGCAATCAGGCCGATTCGCACATCCAGGTGCGATCCGCGTCCCTGAATCCCAATCCGAATCCGAATCCCGAAGCTAGACAAATTCCCCCAACAATGGGGATTATTCAAATTATTTCCCACTTGCGTTGCTGCCCCCGAATCTGAAGGGAGGCGTCTTCTCCTGCCTTAGCTCCTCAGCACCTCAACCTGGCACGTCTATTTGTGTTTGTGTTCCCTCTCGGTTGGGGTGTGTGTTCTGTGTGTGTGTGACACATGATGCCATGTCATATAATTTATCAGCGCATTTTTGGCATTCAGCTCGCGTCCTGACATTGCCCCGAAAGGCCAACAAAACAAAAAGAAATGCCAGCTTTCGCTGCTCCGCTGCCCCTGCGTTACTCAGGAGAGGTGCCACATGGCCAGCCTCAACCTTCGAGGCACCAGTACACCAGGAGCTAGAGGATTTCTTTGGAGTCTTCAGTACATAGCTTAGCTCTTACAAGGAAATATAGAAATTAAGTATTGGTCTTGGATTTACAAATATTTTATCCTTGGTTTTAAATGTATTTTTCTATTTAATTAATTTATTTCTTACGATTCCATATCTTTTCTCTTAGTTTCTTAAATTCCTTTTATTTTTCCTTGTGAATATTAAATTTTAGGGAATTATCTTCACCAGTTTCTATTTTGTTTAATTTAACCTTTAACCAATTTCTCTCACTGCTTTAGCAAGCTTCTTGTTTGGCTCCCTCGAGCTTTGTTTTCATTTCTCTCCCGTTTCTTTTCGGCCTTGCTCTTTGCCCGCTTTTCCCGCCTTTCCCGACTGGCCCGCTTTTCCCACTTTACCCGCTTTTCCTGCTTTTCATTTTGATAAATATGTGGAGGGCAGAAATCTATCATTTCGCGTGTCGCATAAATAAATACATCAAGAGGCAAGACCCAGCCACCCAGCCACCCATTCACCCACCCACCACACACATACACACACAAGGATTCCAGCAGCACACAAACTGTTAATCAACGGCAAAAAAAAAAGGGGAATCCCCTTGCCTCGCTGCTCCGCCTTCGCTGCTTCGCTGGGAGTTGGCAATTTGTTTAGTCGTTAAACTTTTTTAGCGTTTCGTTATTTAATGCAAATTGATGATAACGGGCAGCGCAACGCTAATGAGTATACGAGTATGTAAGGGCTTGGGTATGGGGCTACGCTACTCCCTCATAACCCCATCTTTGGGGAAGGGGCTTGCCCCCAAAAATGGGGAATGTGGCAATTTATGCTACCAGCAGCACAAGGCTTCGGCATCCTCATACACACTAGCTGCTCGGTTGTATACAAATTTAATGAATGCTCCCGTTTTTGCCGGGATGCCCATAAATAATCAACAAGCCACGAGTCTGGCCACTGGCAGAAATTACTATATCCTTCGCTTGACTTTAAAATTATATCAAGTTTCGTAAGTTTCCTGAGGATAACTTGCCCCTCTGTGACGTAAATAACACACACAATTGGCGCATTTTGTGTTGGTTTTTTGTCTCTTCTGCTGCGACACCTTTCTGATGTCCTGGCAGTTTGTTTTAAATGAAATTCGTTAAAAGTCTTTCAAAATACTCACACACACACACACAAAAAGGAGTGTGGCGTACGCCGGGGGACCCGCCAGGAGCGTATTCGGTTTGGGGGTTACGTGTGCAGTCAATTCCACTCGGCTGCCCATTGAAAAGTTTTGCACTTCGCTGCACAAAGGACATGGACGGGAGCAGGGTGGAGCGGAGCGGGGTCACACATCAAGGCCACCGCAG
Source organism: Drosophila mayri (assembly GCA_008042485.1). NCBI lineage: Eukaryota > Metazoa > Arthropoda > Insecta > Diptera > Drosophilidae > Drosophila > Drosophila mayri. The sequence goes on along the minus strand of VNJN01005009.1, from coordinate 3,902 downwards.
CGGGATTTTCATATATAGAATAGAGCGTGTAGTAATAACCAAAAAACCCAAACATCATGATATATCCTCCAAATAATTTATGTGCCACAAAGTTGCAGATCTTTAAAGCAATTCCTCGAACTTTGCCACTTGCGAAACAGCCATGAAAATACGTTGTCGCATATGGGAAACATATCCGAAAATTATACCAAAAAATAAAACCACTGCCGCACGGAATTACCATGCGGGGCAACTTTGTGTTGGAATTCGAAATGTTATCCACGGAAAGCATACTCCAGTGGATAGTCCATTTCCTTGACTACCAAAAACACTCGGATGGCCAAGACCATGGCCATTACGACGCAGCCGACGATGATGATGATCATGATGATGTGGCTCAGGGGGAGGGTGCCCAAGTCCAGAGTCCCGAATGACCAACGGACGGCGGTGATATGACCGCAAAACCAATACGAGTGCCAGGACGATTCGATTTAATGGAAAATCGACCGCAGAAGCAGCAACAACTTAAGCGATTCAGAAATTGCAACACACCGCCTTCCTCGTCCCCCTCCCGAGCTCCCAGCTGACACACTTTTGGGGCACTTACACACACACACATATGTAGGCGAGATGAGAGGACGATGGCGGCAGTGTCAGGGGCCACGCAATTAGGGGGCTTAACCACTGGCTGACTGGTGGGTGGGTGGTTGGTTGGCTGGGTCAGGCCTTGAACTGGGCACTATCTGCAGCTGAAGTATGTGGCGCCCATCGACGATATATATTGAAACTTGAAAGCATTAAGCGGACGGCGGACCACAGCGAACGCGCCGCGCAATTACGGCGGACAGGACGACGACGTACTCTCGCGTGTGCAGGACGAGGGTGGACACAGCAGGATACGAAATATGGAGTAAAAAATATGTATATTTAATATTCAATGAATTCTTGTTGTTTTGTCTAGATTTCAAGGTGTTTTTTAGTTCAGGAGAAAGCTTAAAAAAGCTAAATATTAGAGAGACTTTTAAAGGTCTTCTCCATATTTTAATTTTAAATATCCTAAAGATTATTTATTATTATTATTTAGCCTAATTTTTTTTTGTCATAATACATAACTCCTATTCCGACTTTAGTGGGAGGTTTCTATTGCCAGGTTTTGATGTTCTAGCCACGATCTACGAGTAGAAGCCTAGTTCTAAATGTAAGGCTTTCTCAGGTTGAATATGTATTTGAATTTGAAGGTTAATTTATTAAAATTAGATACAAACCAAGGTGAGATCTCCTCACATATTTTCCGTAATAAAATCCAGATATATCTCACAACTGCCCTCGCAAATAAAAACCCATACAATCGCACATCTACCGCGATGGGAGCTGTAATAAAGGCAGGGAAAACAAATCTAGAGCCTGGATAGGTTCGGTCCGCGAGTTCTGGGACTAGCAGTGGACTGTGCAGTGTGCACTGGGCACAGGGCAGTGGGCAGTGGGCACTGGGCACGGGCACTGGGCTTGTCGTCGATGCCATCGAAAACAGAAGTTTTACGATTAAGCCAAACGAAAGGAGCACAAACACAAGTCCGCCCCGAGAGCCGTGCTCGCTGGTCGGCTTCTGGTTCCTGCAAACCAATTCAAGTGTTCCGTGAAATGAGTCGAAAATTGACATTCGATTTGCAAGACCATTGCACAAAGTCGGCTGTCGCCAGTCGCGATTCGTGGAGGCGGTGTTAAAGCCGGCACCAAGTCCCAGTCCCAGTCCGAGTCAGAGTCCTGCGGTGCCTTAAAGTCGCTGCCGGAATATATGCAATTAATTTTGCAATCGCATGTAAAGCGCACATAACACGAAACGATGGCCTTTGGATTCGCAGAAACATTCCATATTCCTTGGTGCCACCTGGGGAACAATTAGGCGCCTGGCCAGGCCCAGGAATCGATGCGCACGAAGCCAGTTAATCATCTGGCGGAACCGTCTTCATTTGCATGCCGGATAAGAGCGCTGACTGAAACTGCACCGAACTGAATTCCAGGTGAATCATTGAGGCGGATCAAAGGTTTTCGGCAGCCAGTCTGTGCCAAGAGCTTAGGCCAAGTTGGCTTAAATGCTGGCAATTAAACCCGGGGCCACTATTATTCAGATGCTGCTCTTAATGAGAGTGCAGCAGCAGCAGCAGCCGCGGCAGCAGTTTGTGCTCATTAAATATTTAATTGCGAAATTAAAAGAATATGCCAACGCAGCACAGAGTCCTTGTCTTGTCACAGGAATGTGCAGTTGCAGCTGAAAATGGCGCGAGACAACGGCAATTATTTGCACAAATGCTTATTAAAATTGCTTTTACAACTTGTTAATTTCATAATACAGTTTTTATTGTGGCCGGGAAGGAAGGAGGAAAGTGCTCAGCCCCAGGCAGCGAAGGAGGAGCAAACTTTAGCAACGGCAAAAAGTTGAAAGGCCAAACTTGTCTCTATGCAAAATTCCCACGCCGAAACATCCGCCGCCCTCATCCTTGACCTCGTCGGCAGGCGGCGCCTAGACCTGTAATATACTTGTCCGCCTCGTCCTAGCCTCGTCCGTTCGTCCCTTATTGATCGGTTGCGGTTGTGCACAATTTAGATCAAGGATACAGATAGGGCTTCGTGTTTATGCCAAAACCGTTTTGTCAATGCTGAGAAACATTTATGCCAATTTGCGTTTTGGCGAGCTGACAACTCCTCGCAGCGGCGACGCGACATCGGAAAAGTCGATAGCGAAAGTGGAAAAATTACGCGGCTGAGGAGGCCAGACTCGCCTGCCGTTTTCCACCACCTCCCTTTCCCTTTGAAGCCACATCGTCGTCGTCGTCGTCGTAACGGCAAAATTACAAAATTAAATTATTTTCAGGCGAATTTATCAACATGAACGCCGAGCGCAGAACTGGGCTCGCTCCCGGAAATTGCTAAATATCTTTGTTAGCAATTGAGTTTTTCTTGGCTCCCCTTCTGGCATCTGTTATGATTCCCATATTAATGACATAATTATGCAATAAAATACAGAGCCTATCGCTGTTTGATTTCGATCTAAGAGGTTCTAAGGGTGGCGATATCTGACTTGGGGGGTAGGGAGAGCAGAAATATTATGAGTTGAGCGTTAATTTGGTAATCAAAAAAATATACATAAAATTTGTTGAATATCTCAAAATAATGTTTTTAAATTCAAATGACGATAGTTAAAGACCACTGTTAAAACGTGTTGAGCGAGGGCCGAGATCCAGGTGACAGTCTGTTATCAACGAATTTCCGGAATTCCGGGGTGGCTTTCGAAGAAGCTTCTGGTCAAAGTTGGGGACTGATAAGAGCTTTATATAAAAGCGACCACACTCTGCTTAAATATTTTGTATATTATTAGGCAGACTCCCAGTTTAAAAAAATTATATAATTTTGAAATAGGACTTTATTTATTACGATCAATACGACGTTTGCTAAATTTCATTGTCTGCCTGGCAAATAAAATACATTGACGAGATACAACGCAAGTGCCACATTCTGTTGTCAAAAATACCAATGCAGTTTTTCCTGTGGTTAACATCGTTTGGTACTCCTTCATCTCTCCACTTTTAAAAACTTTGCTGGTTTGCCAGAGGCCTCAGACACGTAGTGGCCCTCTGTCTTCTGATCATTGAGTCCCAGCCAGTACCACACGTCACGAGAAAGATTTCCAAGAACGGCATTATATTCTTCTTCATTTTGAAAAGAGGCTAAGAAACCTCCCATCTCGCGACACTTTTTATTTGCTAAACCCCAATTCGCATATTGTTCTACGAATCGAAAATACCTCGTTCCGATTCGCTTGAAATCTGATGGTACGATCTTAACATATTTCTGGATTTCCACCTTGTAAGCATCTATCTTTTTCGAGACTGTCTGAAGATGGTTTTCAAGCCTAGTTTGTACCG
>VNJN01005005.1:0-64498 GCA_008042485.1 Drosophila mayri | reverse complement strand
TAAACAATGCCTCGCCCCGCCCGGCTCTCAATTCCAGCAATTTTCGACGAAATATTGAAATAAAAAAAAAGAAAAAACGTAAAGGAAAAGGCAGAAAAAAGGAAGCTAAAAATTCTCTGTAACTCCTGCTCCAGCTCCTGATTCTGCGTCCAATGCACAGATGTCGCTCAGATTACGAACTTAATTGCCCCAGCGCAGGATATGAAACCCCAATGCCCCATGCCCCATGCTCCATGCTACATGCTCCATACCGAATGCCCCTTCAGAATCCCCCATTCCATGGCCTCAGCTCCACCCCACCTCTTCCCCTGTACAATAAAAAGCGGAATTCAGGGCAGAGCAGACGGACACAAAAAATAGCGCAGGGCTAGCCCAAAACTGCAGGCCAACAAAAATCCAACAGCAGTAAGACGAGCCAGCCAGCCGAACTGGCCAAAATGTCAGGGTCCAAACATTGAATGCGAAACATTTCAGTTAACTTCTGTCTCCCTGCGAACCGAGCAGAGGCTTTAAAAAAAATCCATGTCTATGCCTGGGCCTGGGCCCGTGCAAAGCGGCTTTTGCATTTTTAACGGCCTGGCTTAAATTTTCTGGCAGTTCCCATTAAACGTGGCCAATTGATATGAGGCTCTGCCAGTTATAATTCCTGCAGAATATTTCTTTTGGCAATAATTGAGGGTTTCTCACTCATGCATATGGACCAATCAGGGAATAAGAAGAAAAAATCATAATTTATGTCTTTAAAATGATTCCCCGCATTCTAAGGACTTTTAATTGATAATTTTTTATTATATATTTTATGGACAAATTAAACTTTAAAATATCATAACTAAGACAAGAGTGCTTCAATTTCAATTCTGAAAGCAGTTCTGTGTTAGTTTTTATTACGGTAACAAATCTGCATACTCAATAAAATCAATTTTAAGATTTCCATTTTTTTTTTAATTTTTGGAAAAAATGATGATGTAACCCCTTACATAATTTTTGAAAATTTAAAAAATTTTTAAAATTTTTTTTTGCAATCTGAGATCTCTAGTTTGTTTCGTCTTCAAGTGGTGATCAAGAATATATATGATTTATAGGGTCGGAAATGGGTCCTTTGATGAGTTTGAAGCTTCTGACTGTAAAAGGTCTCCCCGAATTCTAAGGACTTTTATTATGTTTTTTATAATATTTTTTTTATTGAAATCTGCAAAGTTATACAAACGTTAGTGAGCCGAAGTCAGCTTGCTTTCTTGTTATAAGCATATTTATTTATTTAAATTTTAAATAGCAAAGCCTTATTTAAATGCAATGACATTCTAGCTTTCCTGGTTTAAGTTTCCTCATATCCCAGACTTTTTTTTAAAACTTTAAAGATGAAGTTTTGCCTAAGATGCATGTGTACAAAGGAGCCTTATGCCTTGATCTCTTTATCTTTATTTATAATATATGTACATACATATATGTATCGATTCCCCATCTGGTTTTATTTCTGTTTTACAAGTACTGACTTCCTCTCCTTCCCTAGACTTATTTCTGCCTTCAACTTTTCCCTTAAAGTTCAATAGAAAATTGTTTGCTTTTGCGGTCTATTTTTGGGCATCTTTTAAGGGTAAACGTAAGCGTGGCTCTTCCGCTTTTATTGAACCGGGTTTCCCCCAAACGCAGCTTGTAGCTGGATATACATATACATATATACAGTACTCTAAAACCCCTTATTTTGTGGGGGCCTTATCGGCATTTCACTCCTTTGCACTTGAGAGCCTGCATTCCGGCTTTGTTTCGGCCACGTAAATCTTTTCAATTTGAATCAACCTAAGCGTTTGTCATTTTGACTAATGGCTTATCAAGGCAAACAGAGGCACAAAACACAAACACAAACACGGCAACCGGCACCCAAAAGCCGAAAAGATGTTTGACAAAATTTATTGTATCGTAAATTACGCATAAGAAAGAAAAGTTAACAACAAAATACAAAAAAAAATATATAAGAAAAGCAGAAAGCATGAAGTAAAGTAAAAAGGAGAAGAAGGCTAAAACTTTGCTAGCTTACAGCTCGTAAATTCCTCGGGGGAATTTATGCAAACTTTCGTTTGTCGGTTTCACTCCTCAGGACGATTGCTCCATTCCTAGAGGTGATTTGCTGTCGCTGCAGGAATGCCCCATCTAATGACCGACAGGCAGGAGGGCAGGCAGGTCATGCACGTATTAAGAACCTTTTCTTTTTTTTTTTGGGGGGCATCATTATAAATTAACAATGGCGCGGAGCAAATATTTCAGCGTGCAGCGACACCGAAAAAACATGGAGCGCAAAATGATGGAGCATTTACTGCTTCTCGAACAATAAAAGTCGTCGACGACTAAAGGATAGGGAGAAGGAGCAGGAGAAGGAGCAGGAGCAGGAGCTGAAGCAGTAGCAGACAGAAACAGCTGGAGCAGGAGGAGTAGCAAGACCTGGAGCCAGTCCTGGAGCTGGCCTAAAGATGACAAAAGTTTCCGTTGTTGTTTGCCCAGCCCACCTTGTTGCTGCATTGTGTCAACTGGTCGTCGCCCCACTTAGCCATTCTCCTTGGTATCGTCCTCCTTGGAATCCAGCTCCAGCTCAGATCCTCCTTCCGTCCCCTACCCCCCCTGGATCCCCCTTGTGGGCATATGAAACATTTTCTTTGGGACAAGGAAATATGAATTGCGTGCCAAAGAACAAAAAGCAGCTAAGGACGAAAGAAAAGTTTCGCTGGGCTTTGTTTTGTTCTGTTCTTTTTGTGTGCCTGCTTTTCCAGCTTGTTTTTGGCTGACTGTCATGCACTAAAAGAAAATTAAAGGAAAAAGCTAAAGATAAATTTACTATAAATTATCAGAATTTATTTTAGAAGTTATTCCAATATCTTTCTATTCTTTACTAATAAAACAATAATAATTTTTCTAGACTCTTTTCTTCATTCAAAGTTTAACAGGTTCTTAATTGTTTTATATAGTATTTTATTTATTTATCAGTACTCCCTTTTTTTTCTTGTGTACGTTTTTGCTCTTGTTTTTTTTTTTTTGCCTCGGTGTGCTATTTTGGAGCTCGGCTGCTGGTTCTGCTTTTTGTTTGTGATTTATTTATTTTGTTGTTTGCCGCTTTGTTGTCACTTTACGCTTTTATTGTGCCGCCCACACACCCAGAACCCATTTCACCAGCCTCCTCCAGCACACCTCCTGGACAGCCGAGGCAGGACCCACATCGAGTATACGCCTCGTTGTGTTCCGCTAAGCAAGAAATCATAAAGTTAAACTTTTCTTATTACCCGAGAAATGGCAGACACCGGGATCTGGGGCGGTATCATTACAATCATTTGAGAGCCACTAAGCTGGCAGGATAATGAGGAGACGCTGGCTCCTGGGTCCTCGGTCCTCGGTCCTCGGCTGTTTACCGTGGGGATGAACCACATGGTAACCAGATAACCCAGAGCCTGGGCATCAATTGAAAGTCAAATCATAAGCCGGAAATCGTTATACATATCACCTGCTGCCAGTTACCGGAGGAGGAGCGGAAACAAATGCCAGGATCAGAGCAAAATGCGAATTGCGTGTGTGTTTGTCTGAGGTTTCCTACCCTCACATCCGTTCGATTTTGCTAAAAAGAAATGCGGCCGAGGATAACGACTCTCGACTCGCCTGAACTCAACTCAATTCCGACTGTGTGGATTGCAGTACTCGGCAGACAGCTGCCAGGTCGCCCGAGCATCTTGTTTCCGTTTGCAAATAAAACATATGCTCGCTCAGGTCCCCGTTTCGTCCTTGTTGTCCCTGAGATTCCCCCTTGCGCTTCCTTTCTGCTCCTTTGGTTTGCATTCATTTCGTTTCTGCATATTTCCTGTATTTATTTCAATGGCTTAAGGGCCCAGCACCATCCACACATATCCATCCATAAATCCAGGCTGGCAACCATCCATCCATCCATCCATCCATCCATCCATCCATCCTGCCATTCATCCAAGGCTCACTGTCAAGTGGCTTGGTTTTTATTTATTTTTAATTATGAAAAATTGTAAGGAAAATATTGCGTGGCCGAAAAAAACAAAGGGCGCACGAGAATTGACACAGAAATCACTTTTTTGTTGACACTGAACTTTTGATTTATGCGTAAAGTGGCAACAACCAGGATGGAGGCTAAGGTGTGCGCAGGGATAGGGGGGGTGGGTGGACAACCGCACTTGCAACGCCAACTTCATCAACTGGAATCAGTGTATGCAAGCTGGCACATTGGACACATTGTAAGCCAAACAGTGATGCGGAAAACATGCAAGTTAATTATACAATTAAGGTACAAAATGTTGTTATTTATGGGAATTAAAGTTATTTGATGTTTTCTTGGGAAAATTATTATGTCTTGATATATTTTCAATATTAGAATATGCTTTAAAATGTGTCATAATCCCGTTTAATCCGAAATATAAAAGAGAAACAAATTTTAAATAATTTTAAATAATTAAATTTCCTGGTACATCCCTAAACCACATAACAATTATTCTTCTAAAGCTTTTAATAAATATTTAGCAAAATATTAATATTATAAATAACATTTATTGCAGGCTTTCTAAGTCCTTTAACAACACAATAACTTTGTTTCTAAAGCTTGTAACCATTATTTTTCCTAATATTTATATTGAAATTATAAATTAAATAAACTTTAGAATTACCAGAATATTTATTCATAACTCTAGTACATTTTTTTAACATTTATTTTTATCAAAATTTATATATTATAGCCCGCCATCTCTGATGCCCAACCAGAGCTTGCTCTGGGCAAAGGATGCTGGTCGAGGCAACAAGGATACTGGGCGTTGGCGAGAGTGGCGAGACGGCTGAAAGGACACATGCAGGACCGCATTGTCCTGTCAGCGTCATTGCGAATGAAATATGAACAGGACGCCATGTGAAAAGTGCGGACACTGAACGGCAGTCTCTGTTGTTCATTTGCAGGATTCGCCGCACACACACACACACCTGCCGATCCACACACCTCCCCCGCCGAAGCCTACCACACCTTCGACGTCAGCAGGCGGCAAATTGCATGCGGTGGCCAGTCATGGAATCATTTAAAATGTTGCATCCCAAATGAATCGACTCTGCCGCAGGACATTTCGGCTTTTTCCGCCCCTTTCCACCCACTCATTTGTTTTGGCAACCGCAATTTAAACGCTGACAGCCAGGACACGGACACGGAGCCGGCGTTTGGTGGCTGGGAAAAAAAGGATTCGAGACAAACGACTGGATTATGGCTGAAATGGTGGACAGTGTAAATCGCTATTTAGCCAGCGGCTTCGCGGGAATTGGCTCAATTAGTCGGCCATCCCGATTAATGCTTATTTTGGCCCAGTCCGAGGCTTAAAGCCGCCAGTTGCCTCTCATTTCACGCTTATTATTTTTCATTCTTTTTCTTCTTTATTTTTTTGTTATTGTGTCGCACTTCATTCTCCTTTTTTACTGCTGGCCAAGACCGCCGCCACACGCAAAAAGTTCCACTTCGTTAAGCAAAAAAACGGCCAAGCGAGAATTTTATTGGGGTGCCAAAAGGACTTGACTTGTCATGTTTTTTCAAAGGCGGTCAGAGAAGGGGCCTACGCACACACAGTGTAAACTTTGCTGGTCTAGCTTTGAGTACAGTCAATTTCTTGTTTGGCTTTCCCCTCCACAAACATTTTCCCCCCCTATTCTAGTTGCTGCCACTGTGTGTTTTTCACGAGAAAATTCTGCTGCTCCTCGCGAAGTCCATAAAGATTGTAACGAAATAAAATCAATATAATGTGCAAGTTATTCTCATCAAATTTAAAGAGCTTGTTATTCAATTTCCGATTTGACGATGACTGGATAATAGAATTCATTTGATGGAGAAAATGGAAATATTTGTGGATTTGTGAAAGTGAGTTTCGTTTTGCCATTTAGGAGCATCAAACTTTTGTTGATTTGTTCTCAGGGTAATTTTTATATTTTTTATATTAATGAGTTAATACTTGTTTTTATATTTTTCATATTGATGAGATAATACATTGAATACATATATATATATAAATAACTATTAAATAAGGAAATTGTACACTACTTTTCTTTCCTGTTGGAACAGCCTTTATAACCCAAGAAAATGAAACCCAATTAATAGTCTTTATTTGCTTCAGAAAGGAAATGCAAAGGAAATTATTTATTTTAAAATTTTTTAGTACAATTGAATTATTTAATTGATTTTTATGCTGCTTTAGAAGCTATATTGAAATGGAATTTTCATTGATCCAAGGTATGAACGCAGAAATTCTGGTCCAGACACCTGGAGAGCCTGGTGGACATGCCCCTACGCCCCAGGAAGCAATACCAGCAATTCTTCCGTCTATCTCAAAACCCGCACCAGGATAACCAACGCATTCGTTGGTGCAAAACTGCCAGGACGAGAAATTTTCAATGTTTTCCTCACAGTAGTTATTCCCCATAACAGTAACATTGACACTTTCCATGTATCCGGAATGTAAAGATAAAACTGTGCCCACATCGCCCTCCTTGACAACATCTAGGCTGATGGGCGCGGAACTGATATTGAGTGGTGGAAAACCCAAGCCCAAGGAAAGAAGGCTAACGTCGACGATGGGATGATTTATAGCTAAAGGTGGACTGAGAGTCCTTGTATAATTGCCATTTACTCCAAAGGATACTTTTATTCCCAAAGCACTATCCAAAAATATAGAAAATAAGAAATATTTGATTGCTAGAAAATCGGTAATAGGGGCTTTTCTTACCCGGAAGTACAATGAGCGGCCGTCAGAACAACGTTACCGCTGATTAGGGATCCTCCGCAAACTACTTCACCATTTAAGGTCTGGGATTTAAGACGAACAGCGAATGGGGATTCCTGTCCTACTATCACGGAGGAGAAGCAGGCCAGAGACACCAAAAGAACTGCGAATACTTTCATTTTAGCAACGAATGAATTTTATCCACCCTGTCGGCTGTATTTATACAGAATTTCATACATTTCGGTTACTTTTAATATACGTTAAGCAAACAAATTAGTCTTTGTTGCCAAACCATCTTTGTAAGCACTCGATATACAAATAATACTAACGATGACTTAATGACAATAAATGTTTGAATACTTTATTGGAGCAACGAACTTGCTAACAATAGAAAATAACCAGACGAAACATTATTTTAATTAATTTGCAAATAATATTTGTGGTGCAGCAAACATTCGTGCAATGCAAACACAAGTACTAATTAGGCAAAAGTCTGCTTATTACATTCAATTTATTCAGTATAGAAATTGTATGGACATATTTAAATGTAAGCTACTTGCAAAAGTTTCAATAAATCTCCAAAGGTTACATCATTTACCTTTTAATTAAGGGTTTAAGGATCAAGAACAATTATCGCAAAGTTATGGCTAATTGAAGATACGAATGCAAGGATTCATGTGAATCCAAACTAAATATATTTCGCAACTTTGAACAGCAATAACTTAAACATAATTTGTATTCCTGTGAAATTAATAATAGTTGCAGAAAGTCTTTACTTTCTTTGTTAAAAAGGGTTAAAAAAGGTTCTTTTTTGTAGACCTCGAAAGGTTTAAGCATAAGCATTTATGTATTCCCATTTAAATATTTTCATCTGCTTTCCGATTTGCCGCGTTGGAAGCTTTATTTTCCCAGACACTTGGCAGACTTTCATTTGCAAGCAGCTCACATTAAAAATATTTTATAAAAATTCTATACTGAATAAAAAACAGAGTGTTTGAATTTACGCAGACTGCACCTAATTAGTATTTGTATTTGCATTGTGCAAATATATTAATTGCAAATGAATTAAACCTTGTTTTGTCTGGTAATTTTCTATTCTCACAAAGTTCGATGCTCCAACAAAGTAATCAAACATTTATTTATTTAAATTTGGTATTTTTGTATCTCGAGTGCAAAGACTAATTTGTTTACCCAAGATATACTAGCAATATCAGAAAGATATGCTATATATTTTTTTATTTTGATATAACTAGACTCTGGCCACTGACTCTGGCCACCGCCTCCACGCAGATAGTCGATGAAGAGGCATCCAGCGCTGTGACGATTGTTTACCAGACCTTATTTGGTCCTAGGACTTGTTACGGAACCTTAATCAGTTCCGATTATTTGGTAACGTCCCCCTATTCTATGTTAGGGTAAGTTAGCCCCCAAGACCTTAAATATTTTTCAATTACTTTATTTTTGGATAGTGCTTATTCGGCCGACGTTATCGCAGGACATAATGGCGTCGTCCAAAAGAGAGTCTATGCGTCATCCTTTATAACAAACCTTACATACAACATTGGCCTTATTCGTGTGGGTTTCAGCCCAGAATCACTTAATATCACCATCCCGTCTCTCTACACTGGTAATATCGAGGAGGAGCAAGGCGGCACTTACGTTTCTTGGGGACCCGTACCTCAGCGGAGAACTAATGTAACAGTTATGACGAAAGTCGATTGCGAACGACAAGTACCAAGTTTGACGAGCGCTATGTTTTGCACTAATGAATGCGTTGACGGTATCGGAGCCGGTTTAATGGTAAACGGAAAATTGGCTGGTATTAATGTTTCATCTCGTTTAAGGCCATGTCAACAGGGTAATCTAGGTCTCTACACCAATATACCACTTTTAATTTCGTACATTCAGCAAATTACTCTTTAATTTATATTTAAATATAAACAGAGAAATAACTTCAAACAAAATGTTGTAATGTGTACATAAAATGTCTACCTCTGAATAATCAGCAAAAAAAACTTAAAAAATAAATTGTTTTCTTTGCTTATTAATGTAATACAATTAACACAACAATTGACTTTTATTTAGTTTATTGATTAGTTCCAGGGTTCGGGCTAATATTTAACCATTTGTAAGCGATTGTGATAATTTTGTTAAAGAAAGAACCTTATAAATAATTTTTAACCTGAAAACTTAGTTTGATATTGATGTTATTTCCATTTCAGTGCATCCACGACTTGCTCAGAGCACCCAAGCGAAGGAACAAAGGTTAATCCTTCCCAGAGAAGGGGCCTACGCACACACAGTGTAAACTTTGCTGGTCTAGCTTTGAGTACAGTCAATTTCTTGTTTGGCTTTCCCCTCCACAAACATTTTCCCCCCTATTCTAGTTGCTGCCGTTGTGCGTTTTTCACGAGAAAATGCTGCTGCTTCTCGCGAAGTCCATAAAGATCGTAACGAAATAAAATCAATATAATGTGCAAGTTATTCTCATCAAATTTAAAGAGCTTGTTATTCAATTTCCGATTTGACGATGACTGGATAATAGAATTCATTTGATGGAGAAAATGGAAATATTTGTGGATTTGTGAAAGTGAGTTTCGTTTTGCCATTTAGGAGCATCAAACTTTTGTTGATTTGTTCTCAGGGTAATTTTTATATTTTTTATATTAATGAGTTAATACTTTTTTTACATTTTTCATATTGATGAGATAATACATTTAATATATATATATATATAACTTTTAAATAAGGAAATTGTACACTACTTTTCTTTCCTGTTGGAACAGCCTTTATAACCCAAGAACTTTAAACCCAATTAATAGTCTTTATTTGTTTCAGAAAGGAAATGCAAAGGAAATTATTTATTTTAACATTTTTTAGTACAATTGAATTATTTAATTGATTTTTATGCTGCCTTAGCGGACATATTGATTATTCACATATCCATTGATCCAAGGGGAGTATCCAGAAACTCTGGTCCAGACACCTGGAGAGCCTGGTGGACATCCCCTTACGCCCCAGGAAGCAATACCAGCAATTCTTCCGTCTATCTCAAAACCCGCCCCAGGATTATCAAAGCATTTGTTGGTGCAAAACTGCCAGGACGAGAAATTTTGAATGTTTTGCTCACAGTAGTTATTTGCCATAACAGTAACATTGACACTTTCCATGTATCCGGAATGTAAAGATAAAACTGTGCCCACATCGCCCTCCTTGACAACATCTAGGCTGATGGACGGGGAACTGATATTGAGTTTTGGGAAACCCAAACCCAAGAAAAGAAGGCCAACGTCGTCGAGGGTATGTTTTATTACAAAAGTTGGATGGAGAGTCTCTGTATAGGTGTCGTTAAATTGAATCATTATATCCATTTCCATGCTACAATTAAAAATATAGAAAGTTCGAAATATTTGATTATTAGAAAATCGATATTGGGGGCTTTCTTACTAGTCCAGACAATGTGCGGCTGTCAAAATATATTTATCGGTTAATACGGATCCGCCGCAAATTGCTTCCCCATCTAAGGGATGGGATTTAAATCGAACAACAATTTGGGATGCCGCTCCGACTATCACGGAGGAGAAGCAGGCCAGAGACACCAAAAGAACTGCGAATACTTTCATTTTAGCAACGAATGAATTTTATCCACCCTGTCGGCTGTATTTATACAGAATTTCATATATTTCGGTTAATTATAATATACGTTAAGTAAACAAATTAGTCTTTGTTGCCAAACCATTTTTGTAAGCACTCGATATACAAATAATACTAACGATGACTTAATGACAATAAATGTTGGAATACTTTATTGGAGCAACGAACTTGCTAACAATAGAAAATAACCAGACGAAACATTATTTTAATTAATTTGCAAATAATATTTGTGGTGCAGCAAACATTCGTGCAATGCAAATACAAGTACTAATTAGGCAAAAGTCTGCTTATTAAATACAATTTATTCAGTATAGAAATTGTATGGACATATTTAAATGTAAGCTACTTGCAAAAGTTTCAATAAACCTCCAAAGGTTACATCATTTACATTTTAATTAAGGGTTTAAGGATCAAGAACAATTATCGCAAAGTTATGGCTAATTGAAGATACGAATGCAAGGATTCATGTGAATCCAAACTAAATATATTTCGCAACTTTGAACAGCAATAACTTAAACATAATTTGTATTCCTGTGAAATTAATAATAGTTGCAGAAAGTCTTTACTTTCTTTGTTAAAAAGGGTTAACAAAGGTTATTTTTTGTAGACCTCGAAAGGTTTAAGCATAAGCATTTATGTATTCCCATTTAAATATTTTCATCTGCTTTCCGATTTGCCGCGTTGGAAGCTTTATTTTCCCAGACACTTGGCAGACTTTCATTTGCAAGCAGCTCACATTAAAAATATTTTATAAAAATTCTATACTGAATAAAAAACAGAGTGTTTGAATTTACGCAGACTGCACCTAATTAGTATTTGTATTTGCATTGTGCAAATATATTAATTGCAAGTGAATTAAACCTTGTTTTGTCTGGTAATTTTCTATTCTCACAAAGTTCGATGCTCCAACAAAGTAATCAAACATTTATTTATTTAAATTTGGTATTTTTGTATCTCGAGTGCAAAGACTAATTTGTTTACCCAAGATATACTAGCAATATCAGAAAGATATGCTATATATTTTTTTATTTTGATATAACTAGACTCTGGCCACTGACTCTGGCCACCGCCTCCACGCAGATAGTCGATGAAGAGGCATCCAGCGCTGTGACGATTGTTTACCAGACCTTATTTGGTCCTAGGACTTGTTATGGAACCTTAATCAGTTCCGATTAATTGGTGACGTTCCCCTATTCTTCAAACAAAATGTTGTAATGTGTACATAAAATGTCTACCTCTGAATAATCAATTCCAATTATGTAATTACTGAGCTCGAATAAAAAAAAAACTTAAAAAATAAATTGTTTTCCTTTCTTATTATTGTAATACAATTAACACAACAATTGACTTTTATTTAGTTTATTGATTAGGGGCCGGGTTCGGGCTAATATTTAACCATTTGTAATGTGAATGTTATAATTTTGTTAAAGAAAGAACCTTATAAATCATTTTTAACCTGAAAACTTAGTTTTATATTGATGTTATTTCCATTCCAGTGCATCCACGACTTGCTCAGAGCACCCAAGCGAAGGAACAAAGGTTAATCCTTCCCTTGATTGATTCTGTTGCTAAAAAACAGTTGCTTCTTCAAGACCTCCAACTGATTCCAACGGCTTAAAGCGATTTGGCATGATAATAACCCCCATTTATGTATTGCCATCTGCCATCTAAAATTTTCATCTGCTTTCCAATTTGCAGTTTTTTGCGCTAGAGTTTCAGGTTGCAGATCCCTTCGATTCCTATCGCGGACGCTCCCGAGTCGCCGTGCTCAACGGGTATTTAATTAAAATGGATGAAAAAGTGGTCCCAAGACGGGCAGATCGCATGTCCGGGACCCTCGGCTATGCGAACGCCAACCCCTAACTCCACGAGGTGCGGCTTGGTGCAGCTGCTCCCTGGAGCATTGCTTTGGACTTGCTTGAATCCGTACAAGAGTTGTCCCCTCTCTGTCTCTCCCTCTCGCTTTCTCGGTTAAGCCGAGCAGATGCGGCTGGCCGGTGACCAGTGGCTGGTGGCTGGTGGCTTCATTAAAATTAACAAAACTTAATTGCAGCTTTCGTGGCACGAAACATGCTGCAAATGCGTGTTCCAATCTGTTTGATGGCCTGCACAATGGAGTTCGAGTGGCATCGAAAAAGGGGAGCCCAGCACCTGCTCCTGATCCTGCTGCTGCTGCCAAACAATTTGATATATTGTCCTGTTGGGCTTGATCCTGATCCTCCTGCCATACTGACAGATTGCAGCTGCAATCGGTTGAATCAAAGAGACATTTTAGGGGGGCTTTACAATCGTAGGATTTAAATGAAATATTTTTAAACCTAGAAAAATAATACCTATATAATTTTCATTAGAAACTTTCCAATAAATACTAGTTTTTCTACTATGAGGCTATAATTTTGGCTGCACTCTGTTCTCTTTACCTTGGCCAGCGAATAGGTATAAGCCAAACCTTGTTAACTTTCCCAAAGTCGTTTACCTGTCAATGGCCGTAATTTCAGTTGCAATTTTGAACTTTTGCCATGTCGACATTTGCATGGCCCCTCCTCGTTCGAAGGTTTGGGGTTTCCTCCCACCGCCCAATGGCAAATCGTCCCCCCCGAACAATTACCAAAAGTGTTGCCAAAGTTCATTGGGCCCCAGCGGAAATTCAATTCCTTCTGCCAAACTGACATTTGTCGTCGTTTGGCGGCAGCAACTTTTTGGAAACTGCCATCAATTTTGGTGGTCACCAGGCCCCGGCAATTAATTGAAGGGCCCCAGCCCCATGTTGTCCCCTGCCCCTGTTCCTGCCCCCGAAAATCATATTCATAAATTGCCAGGTCACACTTGTGGCCAACTATTAAACATACGGCACATCAGGCAGCTGGCGGAGTGAGCCTCCTCGTGTGTGGTCAACGGTCGGTGGTTGGTGGTCGGTCGGTGGTCTGTGGGTATCGATATCCTGCCATCGACAGGAGCCACACCAACTCCAACAACAGCAGCAGCAGCAGGAGCAGCGGCATGAGCAGCAGGAGCAGGACAATGGCAGTTGGTGTGCCATTTGTTTGAAGTGTGCCTTCGATAAGCGGCCAGTTGGTCAGCGGCAGTCGGGCGATACGAGATCCGGTTTCAAAACAAGAGTTTATGGTTACACTTAAAGCTCACCCATGTGGAAGATGATTAAACGCTGGTCGGCGTTGGAGCTGGAGCTGGAGTAGGAGTCCCGATGAGGAGCAACACGACTACACCCCATTGTCTTTTGTTTCTCGCATAATTCCCGCATTAATGACGTCGATTTCAATAAAAACAGCCAACATTTTATGCTTCAGCGAGCGCATTTTAATGCGAAACTCAAACATGCACGAGATAAAATAAATATATAACTCATACGCCCCGTGTGCACCGGCGAGTAACCCTCCAGGCAAAAGGAGCTTCCGGAGTCCCAGGAGTTGTAAAAACAGCAGCTGCCCAGCGTTATTTCCCCAGATCTTTCGCATGCGAAAGGGGTCGCAAATACAGGGCCAACTTCCATTCGGACCTTTGTGTACACTACAAAAAATATTGGTTATTTATTGGCTATTTTCCATTCTTACTTATTAAAATAATTCTTTCTTTTAATTTATTTCTTTTTAATGGTTATATGGATGTTATTTCCATACCATTGCATTCACGATTCTCTCAGTGCACCCAAACGAAGGCTAGACTCTGTTGAGTGCATTATGTAAACGTTCTTTTAATTAAGGCGACTATTCGCATCTCCCTCCCTAGTATTTGCATTGTGGATTTACTTGATAGTGTCCTGTGACCCAGTGTAATTTAGATAAGCGGATAAGCCCTTGCCCTGGGTAAACTAATTAGGGATTACGTGTTGGCCATATGCGTTTATGGTTTTTGCCTTGTTATTTCCGCTGCCCGCTGGCCGTCAATCAATCGATCAATCAATGTAGATCAATTAAATGCCATTAAAGTAGCATTAATCATGAAGGAGTCAGTTAAATAAAAAACCCAACAACATTCCTAGTTTAATTTGTTTGTTAATTACATATTTGCTAGAATGGAAATAGGGGCCAGAAGATGTCCATGGCTTCTGTGAATAAATATTTAATTTCATGCTATATACTGATTTGTAAAGTGCATTTCGTTTACTGGCTCTTAGTTTGCAAAATACACTGAAAAGAAATTCCAAAGGAAATGCATAATAAATATTATTCCTTACGTATGAGTGGTATTTATCGATGAAGCCTAAAAGCCCGCTACATTTTTTTCTGTCTCTCTTTAGGATCTTTCCCCTGTCCCCTCTTACGACCTGGTCTGGTCTGGCCTGGCCTTTTGCATAAGCAAATACGCGCAATTCGCAAACACGTAACGCTTGCCTTCCGCCCACCGCCCCCTTTTAGCGACTCTTTATCCCCACAGAGTCGACGGGGGATGGTGACTCCTGTGAGTGAGTGAGTGGGTGACTGGGGGATAGCAAGTGGCCAAGAGAGTGAGTGAAGGATGTTGTTGGTGACCAGTTCATGGTTCAATGACAAGCAACTTTCAGTTTGCGTGTGGCTCGTCCTTCCCGCTCCGCTTTGCTCCTCGCGCTTTCGTTTTGTGAGCTTTCCCCTCGTTTTGTTTTGTTTTGTTTTGTTTAGTGTGTGTGTGTGCTGCCACCCCCGTTGCATCCCCCTGGCCAGCGGCTATTTGTCTGCGGTTTGGCACTCCCCAAACTCAAACGTACAAACCTCAGGCCACCCACCCAGCCACCCACCCACAAACACTCACAAACGCTCGTTCGTACATTTTCACACACACCTGACTGTCTTTTTTCGCCATTTTTCTGCTTTCTGTCGGGACAATCGTTTAATTATGTACAACATTCGTACGGGGGATTATGTACTGGGTTTCAGATTGGGCCACAGGAACAATTACAGGATTTGCCACACAATTTGGTAAGAGATTTCATTGGGATAAAAAATAAAATGTCATATCATTCTTATTTCTTTCAAAAAAGAGAGATTGAACATTCCAATTGAAGTAAAAGCAACCATTTAATTAATATTTAATCTTTAAATTAATAATAACAATAAGCAAAAAGTATATTAACAGGCCTTTAAATTGGAAGAAAGTGCAGGCTATTTTAAACATTAACAAAAGTATATCTTGGTATCTTTTTCACTTCTTCTTTTATGTTAGTTGTACATTCAATTTCAATTTCAATACTAAAATCCTTAAATCAATTATGAAGGCTATATTTTATGAATTTTATATTGGTTTTTGAATTGAACTAAAGAAAAATAGACCGAATTTTATTTGAAATAAGTTAAGTATTATTAAATTAATATTTAATTGAAATATAATATAAACATGAACTTAAAACTCCCTAAATTTTAGTCTCTAATTACACTAAAATTTAATCTACAAAGTATTAAATTTCTCGCACTAATTTCAAGTGTTTAAGTTTAGTTTAGTTTAGTTTAACTTAAGTTTAATAAAAAATAAATACGACCAAGTACTAATGCGATACTTTCATTATTATTAAACAACCCCTCAAATGACCAACATAAGTACCAACTTCAGATCGACTTTCTGCACTTATCGAACAATGCCAGCAATTACACAACTCTCGTCTGCACTTAAAGCTTCCATTCAATCTAATCTGAAGAGTATTTACAGCCAATATTGACCCACAAAAGGGTCGCATAAAGTCCCGATTCCCCCTGCCCTGGGCCAGGCATTACTAATTGCTGGGATAATGTGGGTTGAACACGCCAAGCGCCACTGATTTGCAGCCAGGAAACTATAGTGAAGGCTACTTCACCGGATGATTGCTAATCAACGGAAAAGATATTATTCGAATTGGATCTTATAAACATAACACTACCGATTTATGGTATTTGCTTGGAGCTGCGATGTATCGTATAACCGGCATTTGCATAATGAGTTGGCCATTTTATGAGCCATATAACCTTTGCCACATGCCACGTGACGTTAAAGCCATAAAGGTCGATGGATCGGGAGTGTGGGGAACTCGAGGCTTGAAGCCTGAAGAAAAAAAGAGGAAAGGGGGGAAAATGGGGAAATGAAAAGCGGAGGCGAGTTTCCCTCGCAGGCAAAGTTAATTGAAAATGGCTGTGGAAAAGCAAACGAATTCCTCCAGTATACGCCCGGCACCTTTGGCATTTTATTTGCCAGGCATATTTGATTACGGGGCTCCTTTTCATATCAGGTGTCAAAGGAAGCCATCTCCTTCAGCGCAGAACTTTTTAGCATTTCCATGTCAAAGCATTGAAGCGAGTTGCGTTGCCTTGAGTTGAGTTAAGCGAAGGAAAAGCCATTGAGACGCCTCTTCCCCAGATGCAGACCTCTTGCATCAGTTTCCCCACAAATGCATCATCGAGAGCATTACGCCACATGCTGCATGCTGCATGCCACATGCCAGATGCGGGTAAGGATCTGCAGGCTGCGCATCCTGGCAGCGGACACGTGAAACCATCATCAATCTGGAAGCACTGCCAACGACAGTTTTAACGACTTCTTGCGGATTACTTCAAACAAAATAACCACTTTGTAGTAGGAATTTTATGTCGGCCCCGTTGGTGTTGATGGCTTTGGCTTTCGCTTCGACTACGGCTACGTCTACGGCTCTAGATCCCAGCCTGCCATCCCACATCCTACCGGATTCCGCTGCATTTGGCCAAAGTTTTGCTGCGTGCCACAAAGTTTACCCTTCCCCCGGTATCCGGAATACGGAATATGGCATACAAAGTCCTCCGCCACCGCTGCCGCAGTGCAAATTGCCGGACTCCCAAAAGAGCAACAGCCCCAGGGGGGCCCGGGAGAATAAATATTTATTGATACTGCAGCCACGTGGCATAATTTGCCTATATAACCAGATGCAGTAATTCCAGCAGGACAACCGCTCTGCCACCGCATTCACATCCTTCTCCCCATGCAGCGTTCGGTGGAGAACTTGCTTGGAGAATATTTCGGGCGGATTTTGTGCTCTGCCAAAGCAATCTTCAGCTCTATAATTCAATTTCTTGGTAAGAGCCAAGGCCGAACAAGCATTAATATTTATGGAGAAGAGCTGACAATTTATGTGCAACATGGTTTTGACAATGTTTGGCGATGAATTAGGTTTCAGAATTAAACTGTTAACCAAAGTTGGTTTAAACAGCTTTAAATAATAATAAATTTATATGGAAAATGGAAATAAAACAGAAGCATATAATATAAAGATTAAGAGTCTTTTTTATTAGGATTCATAATTTAAAAAATTTATTTTAAAACACACTTCCGCTTTTCTTAAAGTTTTCTTTAGGTTTTACAAATAATCTCAATGATTGTAGCTTTTACTTTTGTTCATAACTAACCAGATTAATTTTTAATAAATATATACATCCTTTTTAAGAATAAATTATACTTTTTATATTAGTGGTAATTTTATTAACTACAAAAATCGTTACACTTCAAAAAAAGCTTTCTTTGCAAACCAAATTTGGAATGTTCAAAGAAATAAATATAAATCTATATATTTATTAATCACAACACCTGCTTACAGAGTTCAATCAAAAATTCCTTCCTCCTGGGCCTTGTTCACCAGGGCCTTAAGTCCAGCGGTGACCTCAATGCCCACCTCGGTGATCTGATTGGAGGGCAGGAAGAAGCCAAAGGTTCCCTTGTCTCTCAGCTCCACAGTGCAGGTGAAAGGGATGTTCTTTACGCCGTAGGCCCAGTCCTTGGCAGCTCCAGAAACGACATCTAAAGGGGATATATATTAGTGAGGTTTCTTAACTCTTTTAAAGGGGAGTTGCTCATCTTTCAGAGCCGAAAAATACTCACAGTTCAACAGACCGCTAGCTCCGTAGGTAAAGGTAGAACCATAGACTTCAGCTGCAGCGTCTGAGAAAGCAGCAGCTATGCGCTGCATCTGCTCGTAGTTTGGCGGAAACTCTGTGTTTGAATGGCCATAGGGCAACAGGACATACTGTCCATAGGCATGGAAGGCCATATACGAGCGTATATACCCCTCGTCGAACGAATTAACAAAGTTCTGCAGGGACAGGATCTCCACCTCGGTGTTGGGCTCCTCTCCGCCAAACCAGTGATCGCAGGGCTCATCGATATTCCAGCCAGCACCGCCCCAGTGATAGTCAAAGTTCCGGTTCATGTCGATTCCATAGCAAGCTCCCGTGGTATTCATGTGCCCATTGGGACGACGGTTCTTGCGCCACAGCCGCTCCACCTCGTGAGTGTAGACAAAGCCATCCGGATTCACCATCGGCACCACAATCCAGTCGTACTCCTCGCTTAGGCGCTGCAGCTCAGGATCCTCGGAGTTGATCAGCTGGTTCAGCAGGAAGGTAACCGTGGCAGAGGAGATCCACTCCATGGCATGAATGTTGCCCTCGAGGAGGATGGCCTTATTGCCCGATCGCTTCGACAGCCTCACACTCTTGATGTCCCGACCCTCGTGTGACTTGCCAATCACCTTGCACTCCAGGTAATCGTGGGCAGCGCACTCCTGGTCCACCCAATCATAGATGGTATCCAGGGTGTGGTATGTCTCCCACTCCATGTGGGAATCATCACCAACGGACGCCTCATCCAGCAATCTGTCAGGGAACAGTTAGCGTATAAAAAATCCTGTTTTAGGTTTTTCTCGAAGACAACTCACTTCTGCAGATCCTCAACAATCACTTTATAAACAATCTCCAGGAAGTTGAGGGTCTTTTCTAGGGATCTTTGGAACAGAGGACCTACGATAAGGTTGTAGGTACGTCCTGGGCCAGCGAGCTCGTTGAGGAAGTGAACCTTGAACGGATTCCATTATTATTTTTTCTGATATATCCTCTCAAATTCACTTACAGTGATGTGCTCGTGAATCTTCCGCAGTTCCTCCATCTGAAGATCGGTTTCAATGGACACCTGGTAGACCTTAAAGTTGTCATAGCGCACGGCCATGCGTCCTGGAGCAGACTTTGCCGCCGCCAGCCCCACGGTCAAAAGACCAATCAGGAGGATAAGTAATCTCATTTTGGATGAAGTTTCGAACGTTACAGCGTTCACTGTGAGGCGACCAGTGCCGAGCAGGCTTTTTATAAGCTCCAGGAGTGGCCACTTCAGGAGGCGCCCTATCTATTCCCGATAGGACAGTCATCTGGCCTGTGTCTTCTCCGCTATCTTATCTTATCGCCCGGGAACTTACGACAAAGTAACTGATGGGCTGCCAGTCAGTGGATACATGCAAAGCCAGGTTTTCCGTAATAAATTTACTAAATATTTGAATTTCATTAAAAAAAATTTATAAAAATGACAAAGAATGTATTTATTAAATGGTATTTATAAAATAATATAAAATAATATTTATATTCTTCCTACAATTAAAAAGTCAGGGCGGTCAAAATTTAGAAATAAAAGAATGCCTTTACAAGTGGTTGCATTATCTTTTTCTATAATTAAATACTTTTCAATGCGTCTGCTCGTGAAGAAGCACTTCCAGAAGAATTCATTGAATGCATTGTCAAACTGAAGACGTCCTGAAGTGATTCGATTGTCTGGCAGTGCAGAGTTTGTTTAGTCAAACATTCCATTGCGAAATGAAATCATTCAATTAATCAGAAAGGAAACCACTCCAGCAATAAACAGTCATCGCTCCTTGGAACATTCAGGAGAATCCAAAAGGCGACCCTGACTCACGGTTAACCTAAATCTCTGAAAATCAAATTACTTAAATATGTGTATTTATCAACAATCATAAAAAGTATTTATTTTATTATTAATTTTTATATTTTATATTTCTTTAATCATTATTCTGGTGGATTCAAATATATGAAATAAATCACAAAACATACATTTAGCAAATATGCGTTATTTAAGCATTATTGGATACTTTAATATTACTTTATATAAACATGGGTAGTGTCTATATAAAGTGTAATGTATAAATGAAATGAATTTTTAATATTTACTAAAAATTAATTTAACGGACAAACTTAAAATAGTCGATAGTGTTGGAAAGCAGATAAAGATACCGGAGTCTGGAATAGAGTGACCTTTGCGCACCAAAAGAATGATACCGAAAAAAGAAATCGTGGCGCGTGGTTTCTTTGGTTTTGTCCTCCAAATCCGCGTAAGTTCCCACAAAAGTTTGTTTTCGCCTTTTCATCAAGCTTGAAGCATTTTCCGCCAGCTATTACTTAATTTTCATTGCGGCACACGTGCACTACTCGCAGTGCGCTAATCAGATAAATCGTTTGGCAGCTAGGCAGTCCGCAGCTATAACTTAGCATAAAAAACACAACAGCTAGACACAAAATTCGGAATTACATAAGAAACGGCGAATGGCTAAGCAGAAATAATACCAATCGAGGAGCGATTAGAAACACGTCTGAGTGGGAATTTCGTCAGCCTTCTGGAAGCAGCTAGAGCGCTAAATTAAACAAAAGTCAAACAACCACCGACCGGACGCTCCACTGGCAGAAAACGAGTGAAAATATGTGCTGGGCAACAACAAAGCAAAGGCAGAAATGTTTCAACTGTAGCAGCAGCAGCCGCACCAACGACGAAAGCAACAAAACCCAGAGGAGCAGCAGCAGCAACAACAACTGTGCGCTTAGCAACAAGACGAATTCGGCGAGCGATTTCCTTTGATTTGCAATTAGCGAATACGTCAAAAAGCCAAAGAGTGTAAATAGCCCGTAGTTTTAGTACAATTACCAAGCATCGCATCGCAGCGCAGCGCACAAGTGATAGCAGCAACAATAATACAGAAACGAGAGGACAAAATCCTTCACATCCGCAATGAATACCATGAAGACCAGCACATCGGGCAGTCCCAAGAAGTACAACGTCTTCGCCCACGTCAAGTATGAGCATTTGGTGGCCGGAGTTTCCGGCGGAGTGGCCTCCACACTGATTCTACACCCTCTGGATTTGATCAAGATCCGATTTGCAGGTGAGTCACCATTGATATTAAGGGGACTTTCCGGACTGCACT
This sequence comes from Drosophila mayri, assembly GCA_008042485.1. NCBI lineage: Eukaryota > Metazoa > Arthropoda > Insecta > Diptera > Drosophilidae > Drosophila > Drosophila mayri. The sequence continues at coordinate 43,135 of VNJN01005005.1, read as the reverse complement.
GGGAAAAATGATATCTGCAAGATAATTAGAGAAAAATCGTTGAGGATTTTCTATATAAGATTGATATACTGAAGTGTAATTGAATGTTTTTATGTATTTAATAAAACACTCACACAAAGAAATGTGGGAAATATTTATTTATATTTTCATAGGTCTTAAAATTTTGCTCTGTGACTTGGAATATACATAAAAAAATCGGAATTAATATTTAAAGGGGTTAATAACAACAAAAAATAATAAAATAACATTTGCTTTGCTTATTTATTTTCTCAAAAATCCCTTCTCTAAAGAAATCCCAGAAAATGTAGCTTTGTAGTGAATCTTTCCCATGTTGAGCTTCGAAAATATCTCAATTTGTTTCTGTGCAGCAGTAAAGATACGCCCGGCACGTGTGGGGGTATCAGGGGGGGAAATCGTCGCCAGCCTGGCTGCAGATTATTGTGTTGCACTCGCTTTTTGTGTGCGCAATGCATTAAGGAAATTTCCATGGAAAATTTGAGACGCTTGCGCGTGTATCCGAGTAAGTTAAGTAGTGACGCGCTCAACAGTTTTTCGCGCATCGTATGTATATGTAAACAAAACTTAAATGCGGCCAGGGGCACGTGAACTAAGTTTTATTCTTATTCGAGAAAATAATTTATGAGTTTGTTGACAATGACGGCAAGCACAAGCACTCGAATTAGTCTCTAATCTAGAAATTCCTGCCGTTTTCGCTATTGTTTACTTGCTTTTACTTTTTATAGCCACAACGGCCAAAGATCGATATTAACTATCAGTTATGTTTATTGATGTTATGCAGACACGCGTCAGCTGGCTGAGGTCTTTGTCTTTATGCGTCGTTTGCTAAAAACTATAGCAAATCGGAAACTGAATCATATCTGTGTCCTCGATTGCGCTTCATGTGCGAAATACGTGAACAATATTTCCGTATAGTCTGGTTCAAAACACCAAAACAACAATAATTATAACAACAACAACAGCAGCGGTAGCGGGTTTTTTTTTTTTGTTTATTAAATATTGTTGCTTCGGCTTTTTGCTTGAACGAAATCAGCTTAAAGCAAAGAGCCCAGTCGTAAAGTGAATATGTAAATTCAACAGAAAAAATGATCAGTAAACAATAACAACCCCACGCGTTGTTTATGCGAATAAAAATCACACCATGCTAAAATATTGTAAACTGATAAGCCAACTCCCTCCGGGTTAGAGGAAGGTTAGGAAACCCGGAGCTCTGGAAGCTGTTTACTTTTGAATTCCTAAAACTTCTGGGAGGATCGGTTATTCCTTGGCAGTTTTCCAAGCCTTAGGATGCTAATTTGTGCTTGAAGAAGCCAAAGCCAGGTTATTTCCCTTGGTGGATCCGCTTGAATCTCCTTCTGGCTGTGGGATTTGGCAACAGCTGTTTTCTATTGACTTGCGCAAGGCCTTTTCAGCGATGACGCATTTGTGGCCCAAGGCACGAAACCCGTTTATCTTGCTTTTGCTTTTTGTATGATTTTTTTCTGCTCTTGCTCTTTTCCAATCACGTGACCACTTGACTGTACATTGCGTTGGCTTTGTTAACGGCAACTTTCAGCGGCAACTGCTGTCCGGTTTATGTGGCACAAGCTACAGCTAAAGCACCCAGCACAGTGGCTAAAAACAAGTTCCCACTGTTGCCAAGCGGGAAGTGTGCTGAATCACCATTCGGCGGCGAGCGAGCGACCTTATCGCGGCGACCAATATCGAGTGCATGTCGAAAAACTCATTACTCTGCGTCCAAAGCCAATGCGCTTCATCATAATCCCCCAGCCAAGTCACTGTTCCGTTCGGTTCGGGCAACTAGCAGAGCCTAGTTGGAGAGTCCAGTCCCGTTTCAAGGTCACACCTGAGGGGGGCAGCTAAAAATAGCACAGAAATGGAGGCAACCAAGACGACGACGAGCCCCTTTCTTGCCTGGGCTTGCGTCTGTTGTCAGGCCAGATCTTATGATTGCCACACATATATAAACGAATATATAGCCTAATATAAATAGCAGCTACAGGCAGCCGCTGCTAATGGACGCGTAAACATGTAGAGAACTCGCTTTCGACTCTGCCCGCTTATCGCATCCGCTGGCAATTAACGCTATCTATCTGATGATTTTTTTGGCGAAAACAACTTGGGCCACAGGCTGTGGAGTCAACAACTGATTTCCCCCAACGTACAGTTGCCTAGTATATGCCATTGTCATTCCAAGAAAATATATACCCAGAATGACGTCGTCCCATGTGTTTAACCAAGCCCTTTAGTACGAGTATCCATAATCCATAATCTTGCGTGCCCGCTTCAAGGTTGCCTAGCCGTCTAGACATGTGTTTATCATCATCATTAATGAGCCCGTTTTGATTGTCTACTTGCAGTGAACGATGGCCGAACAGCAACGGTGCCGCAATACCGGGGATTGGGCAGTGCCTTTACCACCATTTTCCGGCAGGAGGGCTTCCGTGGCCTTTACAAGGGCGTCACTCCAAATATATGGGGATCTGGGTCCTCCTGGGGCCTATACTTCATGTTGTAAGTACTCTGCGCGTTTTTCCCCAAGAATATCACAAACTAAAGCTTTTTTATGCAGCTACAACACCATCAAGACGTTTATTCAAGGCGGAAATACCACCATGCCCCTGGGTCCCACCATGCACATGCTGGCTGCCGCAGAGTCCGGAGCCCTAACTCTTATGCTGACCAATCCCATCTGGGTGGTAAAGACGCGCCTCTGCCTGCAGTGTGATGCCGCCAGCAGTGCCGAATACAAGGGCATGGTCCATGCTCTGGCCGAGATCTACAAGGCGGAGGGTGTGCGAGGCCTCTACCGGGGCTTTGTGCCCGGCATGCTGGGTGTCTCCCATGGCGCCATCCAGTTCATGACCTACGAGGAGTTGAAGAACGCGTACAACGAGTACCGCAAGCTGCCCATCGACACGAAGCTGGTGAGTACACGAGCGTCACAGAGGTGGTGTCCAGATATATATTTGCAGTCATGTGATGATCTGCGCGTGGCGTTGACACAACAGATATATATACTTGATTGGGGGAACAGATGTGGTCAGATTTATAGCATAAAGTATGAAAACAAATATATATCTGAGAGAATTTTATAGCAAAACAAAATCATGTTGAGTATTATAAACACACAGTTCTGAGAAACTAAAAATTCACTCTGTGCTCTTATATTGATGACCACATCTGTGTAGAAACCTGAATATATCCGGTGTGATGACGTCTCTGCCATTTGGCAGACATTCAACAAATACCGAACGCCCCCACTAATATATGCATTCTCCCTCTCCACCTTACAGGCCACCACCGAGTACCTGGCATTTGCGGCCATCTCCAAGCTGATCGCAGCTGCTGCCACCTATCCGTACCAGGTGGTAAGAGCACGCCTACAGGACCATCACCATCGGTACGACGGCACCTGGGACTGCATCAAACAGACTTGGAGGTACGAGCGCATGCGCGGTTTCTATAAGGGTCTGGTGCCCTACCTGGTCCACGTCACGCCCAACATCTGCATGGTTATGCTGATCTGGGAGAAGCTGACCAGCTAGATGGAGTATTACCCAAACACACACACACACACACAGATAGCAACTAGAGCCTAGAATCTAGAATCTGACAAGAATTTAAGCTAAGCTAAGCGCCTAGAATACACGAATCTTTCTAGCTTCCTCCCATGATGTGCAGCTATAACGAAAACAGCAGAAAATGACAAGAACTTGTTCTGTATTATTGTTGTAATTAGCACCATATACCTTAGTCCTAAGCGTAATTCCATAGTTAGTCTACTGTAATCCCTCGCCCATTATGAAACTTTGAAAGTAACCTTGTTGTGATGGCACCTCTGCCCACGAAATGTAATTTCAAAGTCGCATTTCTTGCACACGAACACATTTTAGTTGATAGTTTAGTTAAATTATTTATTTTGTAATGGCTTGGCAGTGTTGAAGCACAAGTCAACTGTTTAGTTGATACACAAAATTTCGTTTTGGCAAAAAGATTCTTCATAATTTTGAAAATGGTTTATAATTTTAAGGATAAACCTTGACACTTATGTAAATAAGCATATGAACGCATTGTGAACTTCCCCCCAAACTAAGCCAAGCTGTGTGGAACAAATCCCAAACCAATCAAGAAAAAATATCTGAAATTACTAAAATCTATATTAAAAGCCACGATGATGGCCATATCTCCGAAAGGAAGAGAATGAAGAAAGAAACTAAAGCAAACCAAACACTGACAGCGCGTCCAACCAGCGTCTTTTCATTTTGAATTTGGCCAAGGGCTAAGGGCAGCTTCAGTAAGTAGTCCGTGCTCCTTGCACTCCTTTACTCTTTCACTCCTAATTGTGCAGAATCTCTTTGCTAATCTGAAACAACAACTGCCAACGCCCTCCGCGTACTGTAAGTAGTTTGTAACCGTCGGTTCACATCCACTAACCCGCATCCCTGTGTTTTGTTCTCGTTGCAGATATGAGGGCTTGGGCGGCTTCTACAAGGGCCTCAAGCCCAGCCTGACGCGAGTGGTGCCCGCCTGCATGGTTACGTTCCTGGTATACGAGAATGTGTCGCATTTCCTGTTGGCAAAGAGGAAAGAGGCTGACAAAGGGAACGTTTAATTTCCTGCTTCCAGGATTCCTTTTAGTACCATAAGATAAAGATAAAAATACCTCAGTGTGGTGTCTGTAGGAGGAGCAGTTGCTACCGTGTTGAGCATGCGCAGCTGGCCTTAAAGTTATACGATTAGTTTGATGAAGGATTCTCTGGAATCTTAATGATTTAAATTTCTGGTCACTATCAATCTGGAGTTGCTGATTATATTCTGACGCAAAGCCAAGCCATATGTTAAAATTATAATGTGATTAATTAATGGCACGTAGGCTATAAAATTTCAGTTGAGAAAATATACTAAATTGTTATGTAAGAAATTGAGTTTTTAATGGGGGTTTATTTATAATTTCTGAAAGTAAAAGAAATGTTGATTACATAAAATAAAAGTTTGATAATGCTATTTTTAACCAGAATTTTACTTTTATTTTGTTTAATTTTAAAATATTCTCAAATCTAAAGTTGTGTAATTTATCTTTAAATTATTCAGAAAGGTTGTCAACAAAATAAGGCCATGTGTTTAAGCTTTAGAAAGCAGCAACAGTGGGATTTAATATTAAACTAAGCGTATATATTTAGAAATTTGAATTAATCCGCCAAAAATTTGAGACAGTTGAACGACATTTCTCCCCTTAGCTTTTACAAAAGCTATTTCGCTTTCAGTTTCTTTCAGATACAGGACGGTGTTGCCCATTTTGTTATTTTCCACCGAGAAAACTGCTTATATTTAGACAAAAATTAAAAAATAAAATTATAAATTAAATAAAGCGGAAAATTATCTAATAATTTTGGGATTGTTATATATTTATACCCTCTATTTGTTTCTATGTTTAGCTATTTTCCGGCATCTTTGTATCTTAAAAGCAGACATCACTGGCTTTCGGTTTCATTCGGCGGGTGCCGGGCTTGGCCGAAGCACTTGCCCGAATCAGTTTCATGTTGGAATTACTACAGCTTGGACGTCGACGACGATACCAGTAATTAATTATTGTTTTTGCCACCGTCTCGGCTGTATTTGTTGTTGTTAGCGTATTTTTGCGTGTCCGCCAATCGAACGTGTGTGAATTTAATTTACGGGTCATAGAATTAGCGCTCAAATTGCTGAAAACAAACAGCAAAACCACAACAAAAGACCGTTTAAGTCTTGAGCAAGAATCCAAGCATAAGTAAAGGCTCCATTTGCATTGGACATTGGAAAACCAGTTCCAAAACGATTCGAGTGCACAATTTGTCCAAAAAAGTGCAACGGTCGAGTTCAACAAACCGAACCAGAGTGCAGCTACGCCGCGATAGCCCCAGAAATAGCAGTGAAATTTGCCAATTAATTAATAAATTCATAAATAAATACCAATTTTGTGATAAGTTCAAGGCAGACAGTTCTTTGTTTACCGTTAGTGGGGAGTGCGAGAAGGAGAACTCTAGAGCAGAGAGACCACATGTTGCCCGGCGGCAACTAGGGAGCTACGAGAAAGCAACAGCGAGAGCGGAGCAAACAGACTGAGGAGGAGTTTGGAGGCAGCTTAGATAACACGCGTGTGTGAACGACCTTGAGTCCGAGTGGGTCGGAGTGTGATAAACCCGCGACGAGAGGTTAAAGAACAGATCGCCCACGCACATCGCTGCATGGCAACCAGCATCATCCGGAGCAGCGTTGTCTCGACCTCAGCCGGACGCCGTAACCTCTGCGACTGCTCCTTGGAACTAACTCCATCAAAATCCAAGTCAAAGTCCGCCGATCACCTACCGGAGCTGCTGATTGGTTGCGCCTGCCTGCGCTGCCAATATCTGGCCAAGGATCTTGACAAATCCAGTGAGGAGGATCACCTGCCTGTGGAGCACAAGCATCACCCGCTGAGCACCGGCTCTCTGGGCGCCCTCAGCGCCAAGGAGTCACCCATCTTTCAGCGCCGGCAGCTTTGGTTTCCGGATCCGATTCCGGTTACAGTACCGCTCAGCTCCTCGCAGTTCTCGCTGCGCAGTGCCGCTCCGGCGTACACCGAATCCCAGCCAGAATTGGATCTCGGCGCCGTTGAGGCGCTGAAACAGGAGGCGGAGATGCCGGCAGGGAATCGTGGGAGTATGGACATTAACAGGAACAACGGCTACCTGCACAACGGAGTGAGTATAGCGATTATCATATCGAAGTAATACTAGGTTTAGGGCCACAACTTTAGATTCATTTTAAGCATTGCAGAGGAAAAGGAAACATTTATTTAAAGCGATTTTATTTATTTAAATTTAAGATTCAGAATCGCACGTTATTGAATAAATATTGTGTGTGCTCTGCTTTGATTTGAGCTTTACGTTAACTTGAAACTTAGACTTAAATTCAAGTCTTAAATTATTACCCAAATTTCTTCTAGGTTAAAGTGTATATTTACATTTTATGTTATATTTAAAGTTATCAAAAGTATACTCTAAAAAAAGTGAACTAAATAAAGTTTATCAGTTTGAAATGTATGACTTTTCAATGCCATTTAATGCAATGAAGCTAATTTATACATTTTTTTTCGCATGTGTGTCGCGGGGTAATGCCCAATAATAAGTTGGCCAAGTGTAGCAATGCTTTTAACTTATTTTTGCCTTGTCAGGCCGTTAACACTACCAAGCACGCTGTACTCATTAGCCACAAAAATCGCTCTCGGAGAACTTGGGAGCTAACTCATTGCCCCACAGCTGGGATTTCTGAGCAAAACAGATGCCCGGAATGTTGAATAGTTTGTGATTGTTTCCCAGAGCTCTCGGTGCGCAGTTTAATACCTTTTTCCCGCCCAGGCGCCCCTTTTATAGAATCAGAATCTCCAGCGAACGGAACTTTTCCATTTCCCCCGGCATTAAACAGGCAATTAAATGGAAATGAAATTGAAATCGTTGCCACATTTGAGAGAGACCCCAGCAATGTTGAAACAGTAAACAAACCGATAAAATCAAAAACAATGCGAAGCCACGAAATTTCACTCTCTTGGTGGCTTTGACACAGACTTGGATACGGATACGGATACGGATAGGCACGGGGGCGGGCAATATGTGGGTGTGTTCGTTGGGCTACTTAAGTGATTGCCGGTTGGCTAGATATAGATATCCGTTGTCGTTGGGAAACTATAATGGGAATTGAAGAAGGGCTGCTACCGTTTTGCCATACGAGAAGTCACGTTTTAAGGTCAATTACTGGAGGGACAGGCGGACGAGTGGAATAAGCGAAAGTCTTTAATTAATGCCTAGCATTTAAATTGTTGATGCTTTGCAATTACACATCGCACATGTTTGTATTTCTTTTGATGAATCACCATGTTTCACTGCATTTTTTGGCCACAATCTAATCTGGTTTTCCTTCTTTTTCCTTACTGATGACTCTATCGACTGATAAGATATGAGCTGGCACTCCACTCCACTCTATGCTTCTGATAGTGCGTCCAAAGTAGCGTGTGCAGAGTCCATTGAGGAATCGGAATCGCTGTCTCCGGAGCGGATAGCATCCTCCTCCTTATGCAATCAATCGCAAAACGAAACCCACTCTGCGCATCGTTGGCTAAGGCAATGCACTCCGTATTATTATTGTTTTATTGTTGACTTTACTTTTTTAATTCGCCAGCCGAGATTACATTTACATGACAATTGTCCGGGCTCCAAGCTGATAAGCATATGTATAAAGCTTCATAACTGAAGGAGAGTCACATGGTAGCGTTGCCGCTGCTCTGAAATCACGCAAACCCAGAGGTGTGTGGTGTGGACCTGGAAATTTCATTATCAACTATCTCTATATTGGGTTTATAAACAAGGGGAGGAGTTGTGCCATATTAACCTTTGTTTAAGTTAATAATTTGAATTTTTTAACAAATTAAATAGGTGTTAAGGGTGTGAAATATATTGTCTCATTTAAAATAACTATTTATTGATTAGTTTTTAGCTAAAGTTTGAGCTCATTTTCTTTAGTATTAAAATTTTTGTTGCATCTCGAAATTACAGTTTTGCCACTTGAATTTGGATCATAAAAACTTAGTTTCTTTTTTAAATTATAAAATAAAATGTTTAGGCCTAAACATTCCATTATATTTAATTTTAAATATACACTTCTCGACGTTAATTTATTCTTTACATTTTGTAGAACAATTTTTGATAGCATACTTTTTAGCGCCCTCAAAGAAAACCAGATTACTTCGAACGATTCAACGATTTTCTCAAATTACACCATTTGAAAAATAAATTGTTTGGCAATAAATACTGCTTCATAAACTATTAAAAAGTAAAACAAAAGTGTTGTGTTCCACATTGCTCAGTTCGACACTTGGCGTGAGGCATGCAATCGCTGGAGGTTCTAACCATTGCATACCAGGAACTCAGCCGCATGTTTAGACCTCTTTTACTCTGTGTGGGAATGAAACCATTTGATGGCTAGCACGTGAAGATGGAGCAGGCTCTTGTGATTTCCATTTCGTTCTCCGATTTACAGCACAGGCACAGGCACAGGACTCCGCCGGCCATCTGGCATCCGTGTGGCTTTTGTTCGGAATGGGGTCGCCGGGGTAATGGCAGGCGTTCCAGAGACCTCGCTTTATTGCGTGTAAACATTTACTGCCACAAAAGGAATTCCTACACGTTCGACATTTATGCGAAAGTGAATTTCAAATGCTTTCGGTTTCTCCACCCCCACAGTAAATATGTAGTGTAAAAGAGGAGCAGGTTCCTGTGACTCCTTTCGGAAAAGAGTTTGCTTTAATATCCCATAAATTATGTAAGCTGATTCAAGTGTTGACTTGTCCTCGATTTACGGATAGCTGGGAGCTGTAAACAAGACTCTTTATTATATATCACATCTTCCTGATCAGTCTAGCCATAAATCTGGAGTATAAACCATGTTTAGATTATTATTTAGAAGCAGAAACGATAGGCAGGGGATCCGATCCCATTTCTCAATGAAACCACAAGTGAATCGTCTATTTTGGTATATCTAGAAACTAGAATTGAATAAACATGCAACAAACTTCCGTATATATGGGCTATGTGGGATATATCTTGCTAAATATGGACTTAGTATGTGTCTGCGTTTTGGGTTATTACTCGGTGTAATCGTATATGCGCAGAGCTCTCTTTCCTTGTCGCCGCTTTGCTCTCTGCCCTGCGGCTAACCACGTTTTGTAATAAGCGTAATTCTATATAGTCACGTCGCAGCAGTAAGTCGACAATCGGCCAAGACACCACCCATCCATCCAAGCAGCCACCCAACCCAAGCCAAGCCAACCCGACGCCAGATTGATGTGTCGCCCACTTAATGCCGAGCGACTCTTTTGGGACAAGTTGATGCGGCAAATCCTCAGCTTAAAGGAAGCCCGCCAAGTGCAATGGAGCATGGGTCTAAGGCAAGCACTAAGTACTAAGTAGTGGCTGCTGCTAGGTCAGGTCCAGAAATGGACACTGGCTCGCTGCTCCACTGACTGTGCCGTATGATTGATTGAGTGGCAGTCATCGGGCATCACCTCATCATCACCCTGAGCCCAATGACAGAGCCCAGTGATTCGGGATCAGGGCTAGCCAGCCGGACAAGTGGCTGCCATTATTGGCTAGCTGGCACACTGGTCAATCTTTGTCCGGAGATTGCTTGATAAGCGGCTGCCCGGCGTTCAATCGGCGCATTCAAAGGCCCGCCGGCTCTTCTCACGCTCATTTCGCAAGCGGGACTAAATCCGACCACCAGACTACCAGTGTTGGTAAGTCCACCTGGCCAGTTTTAAGCTTAAGCTGAGTTTTTCGTAACTGTAATGCTAAACCCTTCACCACAAACAAAAAGGCGGGGGGTAGGAGGCGGCCGGGGCCAACGGGGCGGATTAAAATTTATAAAAGCCTACACGGCGGCATTGGGGATTTCAGTTCGCGTTCGTTTTACCAGCGCTGCGGTCACCCTATAACTGCAGGATCTCTCCTCCTTCTAGTCCCCAAGGATCGCGATCAGGATTCGGAATATCGAAGCGAATGGAAACCCTTGAAGAGCCGCCAGTGACCAGCCCCAGGTGAAAATATGCCCCACGTGGACGAGCAGCAGGAAAAAGCCATAAAGCGAGTGGAATCGGAAACACTGGAGAAGGAATTAAGTGACAAGGGTGCTGACCCCAAGGAGCTGGAGGTGGAAGCCAGCGGCAAGATCAAGAGCCGTTCCAGATTCTCTGCGGCTTTGCGAAGCCTCTCCAAGCCAAAGTCCAAAAGGGACAAAGAGGCTGATCGAAGCGTCGACAGGGCAGGGACCAGAAGCGCCGAGGAGGAGGAGCAGGAGCAGGAGGAGGCGGAGGAAGCCCCCGGCGATCTGGCGGATGTGGCCAGCTCCATTTCCACGGACAGCGGTGCTTTAGCCAAGACCAAAAAGAAGAGTCTGACTCGCCGCCTGCTCTTGGGTGGCCTCCGGAAGACTGGGAAGACCGCCAAGGTGCGTCCCCACAGCCTGGCCACCAGCGACGACCTCAGCGTGGAGCAGCTGGAGGTCTCATCTACACCCTCGTTGGCAGCCACAGCCACCGCCACCTCCTCGCCGGGCAGCAGCACCCTGCAGATCACCATCAGTGGCAAGAAAGTGGAGCCAGCGCCAGAGGCTACTAAGAAGAGCGGCAAAAGTCGACCCAGGAGCGACACGGATTACCTGACACCCGCTGCTGGTGAGAAGAAAAAGAAAACCACTACCACAACGGTGACAACAAGGGACTCGAGCAGCACCCGCACCACCAAGCTGGTGGTGGCCAAGAAGAAGCAGTCACAGCAGCAGCCAGAGAAGCAGCAGCACGGGAAGCCCCAGAGCCAGAGCTCAGAGAGAGAGTCCCCTGTTATCACCGAGAGTACGCGCGATACGCCGCCCAGAGAGCGAGCCCCAGCGAAGCCCAGTCGCGTCCAGCCGGCGGTTCAGGTAGTAAAGTCTCAGTCTCAGTCTGCCAGCGGCACCGGAGCTGTTCGCAAGTCCCACTCCTCGAGCGGATCCAGCAAAAAGCTGGAATTGATGCAACAGCAGCAGCAGCGCGGCCACCGCCACAACACCAGACAGCTGGCTGATCCAGTGAACGCGGAGCCCCAGCCTTCAGGGGAAATCCTCCAGCTCCAACTCCCCAGCCCATCCATAGCCACATCCCCGCCAGCGGCCGACGACGGTATATCCTCGGCGGAGAGTGCTCAGACCCTTGGCAATCCCGCGTCCCCCGTAGTCCGTTTCGCCGTAGGCAGTGCCGTTCGCAGTCCTCTAAGTGCCTACGAAGCTGCCTTAGCCGCCGCCGCCAGTCAGCAGCCAAGTTCCAACGAGGAACCCAGCGATTCAAGTCTCCGACGGCTCAGCTTTGCCCAGCAGCAGCTCATACTTGGCGACCACGACAGCATCGAGGGCAGGCGGGAGACGCTGCACTACCAGTCGGTGGCAAGTGAATACCAGGACTCCGGCTCCGAGGAGGATAGCGAGGAGCGTGGTGCGGAAGCCAGCGGTCCCGAGAGTGCCAAGCCCATGCCGGCCTTCGGTGACCTTACCATGGATCAGGAAATGGAACCGGTAAGGTGTCGCCGCTGCCAGTTTAATAGTTTGCCAGCGGAGAAGCCCCACAAGTGTCGTGTCGTGTCGCGCATCGGTGTGCTCGGTTCCCTTGGCTTGGATGTGTGTCTATGTTGGCGAGAGTGTCATTCAACTGCGCGGGTGTTGCAAGGGGTAACTCGTCGCCAACTAACCAACAAATCTCAGTCTGAATTGGCAAGCGGCTAGAGGAACTGAAGAGCAACTGAAGTCCAGAGAGGTGTAAATAATAATCAGCTTAAGGAGGTGTTCCTGAAGAGTCTGGCTATTCCAAAACTCCATTTATAACGCCTTAAAGTTCACAGTAAATTGCAGTATTGATTGTTCAGTTAAAGGGGAAATTAGAACAGATTAGGAAGGGATTTAGTTGCTATATAATTTGTTTTAAATATCTTAAAGATATTCTTTTAACAGTTGTCTAATTAAAATCCCCTGTCAATCCTCTCTTCCAGGCCATTATGACGTCCACCAGCGAAAAGCGTGAGCATCTGTACAAGATTCTAGTCATTGGCGAACTGGGCACCGGCAAGACATCCTTCATCAAGCGCTATGTTCACCAGTTCTTCAGCCAGAACTATAGGGCCACCATCGGTGTGGATTTTGCCCTGAAGGTGCTCCAGTGGGACGCCAATACGATAGTCCGCCTGCAGCTCTGGGATATTGCCGGCCAGGAGCGGTTCGGCAATATGACGCGGGTGTATTACAAGGAGGCAGTGGGTGCCTTTATCGTGTTCGATGTAACGCGCAGCGGGACCTTTGACTGCGTGAGCAAGTGGAAGGAGGACCTGGACTCCAAGGTGCAGCTGCCGGATGGCAGTCCCATACCATGCATCCTGCTGGCCAATAAGGTGGGTTTTATCTTACATTTTGACCACTAAGAGGGGCTAATCCTGCCTTTATTTCTCTGCAGTGCGATCAGGAAAAGCAGGGCATCATAACGCAGCCGGAGAAGATGGATGAGTATGTGAGGGAGAACGGATTTGCCGGCTGGTTTGAGACTTCCGCCAAGGAGAACATCAACATCGACGAGGCAGCCCGCGCTCTCGTGAATAAGGTGATAATCCGTGTTAATCCGTGGCCAAAGCCCAGCTAATCCTCTGACTTTCGTCTTCTTGCCAACTCCAGATACTCATCAACGATAAGCTTATAACTGCCGATCTGGCCGACGGCGACAAGTTCAACCTGAACAGCACGGGCGACGGAGCCGGATCGGATGCCAAGAACAAGTGTTCCTGCTGACCTGGGACCGAGGTGCGGCGATCCAATTACCCATTCCCAGTCTGAGCGCGTTCAAGAGCGGTTTTCTGAGAGAGAAGCGCCATGTGCCTATATTGTCGTCCCCTCCACGTTCATGTTGTTAGAAGATAGCGATAACTATGCTTAGGATTTCAGCGTACCATTTGTCTAAGACTTAGCCTCATCACTCCAGCATCTCATCCCAGCCCCTCGCGTCTCATCCCTGCCCATCCATCAGTTGTCATATCTTTAACACTCCGCCCAACCTCGTGCTGAGTGATCCTCGTCTCTACATTGTTGCATCGAGATCGGGGCCAGTGCGTGAATTTATATTGTCGTGGCACATGGCAGACTCATACATAGCTTACCTACGCGTACACACCATTAATATTATCATAGTTATCACGGGGATTAGCCGGAGAGATAGTGGGAGGGCAGCATCCTCCGTATCCATCGCATTCTGCATTTCTGTAAAATACGAATTCGTGCCGTGTTCTTGTTTTTGTTTGTTTTATTTGCCGCCTTTGGTGGCGAGATTGTTTTATCTTGGAATTATTACACACACCACCACACACATGGAAACACACTCTGCCATCTTTATTTGCATTTAGATAACAATACGTACGTTTTATGCAATACGAAATGAAAAATAAAGTTTTTAATGGTAGTTAAGTTAAACTGCTCGAGTTTTATTGGGTGTGGTCATCGAGGTTAGTAATTTAAATGAAAACAATACCAACATTTTGTTACATTAAATCAATTTACTAAGATTTTTACTTAAAAACAGTTAAAATACAACCAGTTTTAATATGAAAAAATACGTGGTTTTTCTAGGAACTAGTTATATTTATAAAACCTGTAAAAGAAGCCTGATAAAAGCCTAAAGCTGTGAACTCTGACTTTAAACAAATTTATTTGCAATTCAATGTACATTTTTACCATGAATACTAATGTTAAATTTTGTTTAGTGTTTATTCTGTGGCTTGTTATTGGATGTGGTCATTTATGTTTGTAATGTAAATGAAATATTTCCGATAGTTTCCTATATTAAATAAATTTACTAAGAATTTTACTCAAACACAGATCTTATAATTATAATTTAATCAATTTTAATAGGATTGAATGAGTTGGTTTTATAGGAACTGGTTTTATTTTAAAATTCTGTGAAAGAAGCCTGATCAAAGCCTAAAACTGTGAACTCTGACTTTCTTAAAATTTATTTTCAATTTAATAGAAAGTTTTAACATGAATACTAATTTTATATTCTGTTTATTGTATTTATTTAAGAGACAAAATATTTGATTTTGAGATGAAAGATTAAATGTCTGCGAAGAAGTTTTCAAAAAAATTGTAAATGGAATATAAAGAAATTATCCTCTAATAAACTAAACTTGAGCGTATATTTAATAATGTTTTCGATTCAAATCTACCATTTTACATTATATTAAAAAGCTCGCTCTGACCGATACCGATATCAGGTATATATATCGGCAGGTTGCCATCGGAAACAGTATTTTATAAATAAATCGATTTATTTTTGTATTTTCTAACAGAAACTTGGAAAATTTAACAACACCAGGGGCGGTCACATCGGTCGATTAGCTTTGTTGCTGATAAATTGTTTATTGCAAAAATCCGCAAACGGAGGATAGTACACGATATAGCCAATTGTACCAGCGTTCGAAATGTGTTAGATACTTCAGGTGAGCCACCGCAAAAGTTTGTGCCCCGTTTGTGCCTCCCGCCCGCCGGATTCGCGGCTCACAGTAAGCTCCGACTTTGGGGCCGCAGCAGCAGCAAATCCACAATCGTCGTCACGTTTACTCCCCCTTTTCGGGGCCTCTTTGTTGGTTCTCCGCGGCGGCGTTGGCACTTTGGCTGATAAGTGGACGGGCCAGTCAACTTAATTAATCAGTGCCCCGGAGTCGGGGGGCAAGTCAATTGGAAATTAGGAACCGCCGCTGCTGGATGAATCAGCTGTGTGCCCAAATTTTCCAACTGTGGTGCACTGCCGAAGCCCTGATTGCCCCGTTCCCACACTCTCTCCTCTTTTGCTCCCGTAGGCTGACTCTCTACACGATTGGAAATCGCTGCTAGAAAAGATGGTGCCGCCAAAGGAAAACGTCGACCTGGAGTGCTTCGTGGTGACAAAGCACTCGTGGAAGGGCAGGTACAAGCGCATTCTTTCGATTGGCACAGCCGGCATATCCACCTACAATCCGGACAAGTTTGATTTAACGAACAGGTGGTCCTACTCGGACATCGTGGCGGCGGCACCCTCCAAGGCGTCAAACGTAAGTAGGAAAATGGGTCTTTAAGAGCTCTTCATTTAGTATACTTTCCCTTTCAGATACCCAATGAGTTCGTGCTGACCATAAAGAAAGATAAGAAACTGGAAACGATCAAATTATCTTCGGAGTACCGCAACGACATTCTCACATCGATATTGAAGTATTACAAGGAGTTTGCCGACAAGCCCAAAAACTCTCAGGTTGGATACCGCCCCTTAAATATAGTTCAAGAAAAAACTAATCGCTATAAACGAAATCCCCACAGCGCTTCAATGCCTACAAATACCACTGGTCCAGCGTCAGCTTGCCCACTGTCCTGGAGGTTACGCCCTGCTCGCTGGACCAGCTGGATCCAACTACCAACGATGTGCTGGCCAGCTACATGTACAAGGACATCGAGGGAATAATAGGTAGCTATAACACTCTCTGCTCGCTTCCATCAACCACAACAGTGCCTCGTTCCATCGCCATGTACCACAAATTTGTTTTAATTCAATGTGTACGCTTTGTTTTTTTATTTCTGTCGCTTTGCCGCACTCATCTTTCTGGTATTTGTTTACGTTTGCGCACGTTTTAAGCAGGCATCTCGGACTATGAGGGCGGAATTGTGATGGCCTACGGCGGCTTTAGTCGTCTGCACTTGTTCAGGGCGCTGAATCACCACGAGATAGTGCAGAACATAGCCCAGCGATCGGTTCAGTTCTTGGGCATCGAGACCAAAATACTCAAGAGTCAGATTACTTTGGAGCAGTTTGAGCGGCAGCGGTTTGGCAAGTTTAGGTAAGTTGGATTAAAATACAGAAAAATGCACAGATACTAAAAATTATCCGCCTTTTATATTCAGCGGCGATCAATTTCAAACCTCAATGACCGAGTTTACGGTACAAAAGATCACGCCACGTCATCCGGAACCTGTCAAGCGAATACTCTGCCTCACTGAGGTCACGCTTTTGGAGCGCGACCCTCAAACGTACAGCGTCTGCACCCTGCGTCCGCTCGCCGATGTATTCGCTTTGGTTCGTGACAAGGACAACCTGCAGCGCTTCAGCATCGAGTACAAAAACGGCATCGTGCGCAGTTACAGCACCAATGATCGCGATTCCCTGCTGGCCACCGTCCTAGACGCTGTGCGTTCCAGCGGCAACCAGGATGTGCACATACGCATCGGCAACACGCCGCGGGGAAAGCGCTATGTGCCGCTGAGCAGTTCTGTAGACGAAGAGACTGAGGCAAACCTGATGCGGCTGGTCATCAACAATTTCCAGAATCCCTCCAAGCGCTATGAGATCTTGGAACGCTTCAATGCCAATGTGCCGCACAGTGGTCTAAACTACAGTGTAACGCAGGATGTAGGTTTACATTCGAGCGTACGTTCCCAGTAACTAACAAATTTTAAAATTCCAGAGTTTATTCGCTGAAAACAAGGAAAAGCTCATCCTGAGTGCTCTGCAGGCATTGGCACAGAAGGAGCTGGACAGTCCAACGGCCCAGCTGAGCAACATGGAGTTGGAGGCCATTTTCCATGCCCTAACGCGTCTTCTGGCCAGCAAAGTGGGCTACGCGGCCTTTACCAATCTCCCGGGGTGAGAAATCTTTGATTAATGTCCCCAAAAGCACGTATTTATTTTCGAATCCTTGCAGATTTCGTGAGATTATCGGTACCAAGGTGGTAGCCGCTTTGAGGCGCAAGGATCTGGCTGTGACGTACTCCGCCATTGATATGATCAACTCCCTGATGCATTCGGTGAATGCTGACCACGACCTGAAGCAGGAGCAGTTGAATAAGTCATCCATTCTGTCGTCTAAATCATTTTTGGAAACCTTGCTGAATATGTGGACCAACCATGTGGTAATCCGAAGATTAGATTTTGTAAAGGAGTAGATTTTCACCAGATACTTTTGCAGAGCCATGGCAGCGGAGCTTTGGTTCTGTCAGCCATGCTGGACTTCATGACTTTTGCCCTGTGTGTGCCTTACAGCGAGACCACCGACGGCAAGCAATTCGATATTCTGTTGGAACTAGTCGCCGATCGTGGCCGCTATCTGTACAAGTTGTTCCAGCATCCATCGCTGGCGATCGTGAAGGGTGCCGGACTGGTCTTGAGAGCCATCATAGAGGAGGGAGAGCTGCATGTGGCCCAACAGATGCAAGCACTGGCCTTGGATGAGGCGGCGCTGTGTCGCCACTTGCTGGTGGCCTTGTACACCCCGTCCAACGATCCCACACAGACCACACATCGCCAGCTGTCTCGCCATCTGATCGGACTGTGGCTCACGGACAGCGATGAAGCCATGGAGCTGTTCAAACGCATATTCGTGAGTTCTTTTTAGTTGAAATTCTGACCGAATTTCACCCATTAATGTACTCCGCAGCCCGCCGGTCTGTTGACCTTCCTGGAATCTGAGGAGGAAGTGCCGGAGTCGGATGTCGAGGAGGACAAGCTTAATTTCCGTGACAATCTCAAGTTTGCAATCCAACATTCCAACAAGACTCGCAAAAATGTGATAGAAAAGCATTTGCAAGGCATCAAGCACTGGGGCATGAACCTCATTGAGCAGCAGGACGGAGCGGCTCAGGCTTTAAAGAATCGACCGGTGGTCCTGCGCAATCGGCGGCAGAAGAAGAAGACCTCGGATGCCATAGTGAATCTGCCTTACTTCTTCTACAGCTTTGCCAAAGATCACAGTCTGCCAAATCTAATCTGGAATCATAAGGTAATTGAGGAATTCTCCATTGATTCCTGTTCGAAATTAAATTTGATTTTCCAGACCCGCGAGGAGCTGCGCATGTGCCTGGAGAACGAGCTGCGACAATTCCTTAGCGATCGCGATCTTGCTGGCCAGATGATTGTGGCCTGGAACTATCAGGAGTTCGAGGTGGCCTACCAGTGTTTGGCCGATGAGATCAAGATTGGCGACTACTATATACGTTTGATATTGGAGAAGGATGACTGGCCACAGAATCTGGTGAAGGATCCGTGAGTTCTTTTTTTATTTTTCTAAGAGGAGTTTCTTTAGGGAATCAATTTTTTTTTGCAGAATTGAACTTTTTAATGCTTTGTATCGACGAGTTCTTTGCCGACAACGTGTCAACGATGACCAGATGACCGTGTTCTCCCTGCAGGCCTTGGCCAAAGTATACAGGCGTTACCACAAGGAAATTGGCAAGTTCAATGACATGTCGTACATCCTGCAGCTCAGCGATCGGGTGAGTTTTGGAGAAGTTTTGAATTTATTTCATATTTAAAGCCATTCTTTTGTTCTTTAGTGTCTCTCTCCCTCAATGCGCGATGCCCTGATCAACCTCATATCGTGCCTGGTACTGGAAAAGTCAAATTGTCGGGCTCTCGTTGATCATGTCCAGTGCCTTGTGGACCTGATCACATTGGCACATTTGCACAAGGGTCGTGCTCAGCTCAATACCAAGACGAACGTGATTGAAGCGGGACCAAATATGGCTGCTTATGAGGAAAAGGACTGGTACTACAACATCGAAAAGGATGGCCAGAAGCCGGAACGCCAGGGACCCATCACCTACTCGGAGCTCAAGGAATTGTGGCAAAAGGGTCTGATCACGCCAAAGACTCGTTGCTGGGCCATCGGCATGGATGGCTGGCGGTCGTTGCAGCAAATCCCACAGCTTAAATGGTGCCTCATCGCCAAGGGCGCGCCTCTCTACGACGAGACGGAGCTGTCCTCGAAAATTCTGGACATACTGATCAAATGCACCAGCTTCTTTCCAAGTCGCACCCAAAACGGGGTGGCGGTCCTCATCCCGGGGCCGAAACTGTCTCGAAAGCTCTCCGAATTCATCTGCTTGCCGCATGTAGTGCAGGTCTGTCTTACCCACGACCCAGGCCTGCTGGAGCGTGTAGCCACACTGCTGTACCAAATTATGGAGGACAATCCGGAGATGTCTAAGGTGTATCTTACTGGCGTCTTCTATTTTATGCTCATGTACACGGGCAGCAACATCCTGCCCATCACCAGGTTCCTCAAAATGACGCACATGAAGCAAGGCTTCCGCAGTGAGGAGACCTCACAATCCGGCATCATGCACCGCAGTATCCTAGGCCAATTGCTACCCGAGGCCATGGTCTGCTTCCTGGAGAACTACAGTGCCGAGAAGTTTGCGGAGATCTTCCTGGGAGAGTTTGACACCCCGGAGGTGATCTGGAGTTCGGAAATGCGACGCCTGCTGATCGAGAAGATCGCCGCGCATATTGCAGACTTTACGCCGCGACTCCGTGGCCATACGATGGCCAGGTATCCGTACCTAGCCATTCCGGTTATCAGCTATCCCCAGCTGGAGAACGAGTTGTTCTGCCACATCTACTACCTGCGCCACCTGTGCGATACGCGCAAGTTCCCCAACTGGCCCATCTCGGATCCGGTGCAGCTGCTGAAACACACCCTCGATGCCTGGCGCAAGGAGGTGGAGAAAAAGCCACCGCAGATGACAATCCAGCAGGCATACCAGGATCTGGGCATTGACCTCACCAAAACGCCTAAGCCGGACGAGTCCATGATCCGCAAGAGCTACTACAAGCTGGCCCAGATGTATCATCCCGACAAGAACCCCAATGGTCGCGAGATATTCGAGAAAGTGAACCAGGCCTACGAGTTCCTTTGCTCCCGAAACGTGTGGAGCTCAGGCGGACCGGATCCCAATAACATTGTGCTCATACTTCGCACCCAGAGCATCCTCTTCGAGCGCTATCCGGATGGTAAGTGTTTGCCTTGGAGGATAATACACATTTCTTACCTTCCATACTTACAGTTCTGCGACCATACAAGTACGCTGGATACCCGCAACTTATCAAGACCATCCGCCTGGAGACCCGCGACGACGAGCTCTTCTCCAAAGAAGCCCAATTGCTGACGGCTGCCTCCGAATTGTGTTACCACACGGTGCACTGTTCTGCCTTAAATGCCGAGGAGCTGCGTCGCGAGGAGGGCATCGAGGCGCTTTTGGAAGCATACTCTCGCTGCGTTTCCATCCTCGGTGTGGACTCGAAGCCGGATTCGCTGCACTATCAGGTCATATCAAACGTTACGCGCTGCTTCGAGGTTGCCTGCAACTTTGAGAAGTGCAAGCAAAAGATTATCCAACTGCCGCAGCTGCTGTCGGACGTGTGCCGGGTGGTGTACTTTAAGCACACACTCTCGGTGAGCCTGGTGACCAGTTTGGCGGCCAACAACTACGATCTGCAGTGCAATCTGTCGCGGAATGGCGTTCTTTGGTCGCTGCTGCTCTTCATCTTCGAGTACGACTACACGCTGGATGAGAGCGGGGTGGAGGTCAGCGACAAGTCTAATCAGCAGCAGCTGGCCAACAACCTGGCCAAGATGGCTGTCCTCGGGTGTATCTCCCTAGCTGGTTACAGTATGGAGCTTCGCCAGAAACCCATCACGGGCAGCGAGGCCAGCTCGCCGACTACCAAGCCACCGCCTCCCATCAAACCCAAGCCGGCGGTGCCTTCCGGCTCCAATTCGGCTTACACCCAGAACGCTCACAATCCGCTGCAAAGCAAGCAGCTGGCCATCACCAGTGGCAAGGAGAAGGAGCCAGACACCTCGTCCGGCAGCAGCGACACTTCCAGTTCCACGCCCACCGACAGCGACCAGCAGCCGGCGCGAAGTAGTCCCAGTGCCATCCAACAGAAGTACATTGTGACGGGGGAGGCGAAGAATACGCTGATCAAGCAGGTGCTTGACCGCCTGCTCACCCGTTACATAGCCAACCAGTTGGCCACGGGGCGCGACAGCGATGTGCTCAAGCTGCTCACGGCAAACACACGGAATCCCTACCTCATCTGGGACAACGGTACCCGGGCCCAGCTCAAGGACTTCCTCGAACAGCAGCGCACTGCCTCCGCCAAAGAGACGCACGAGGATATTGCCCAGGTCTATGAGCTGGTCTCCAGCTTTGAGTTCGATGCCCACAAGTAAGTAAAAGCCCTTGGAACATCGTGAACGATTTTCCTTGAATTTTTTGTTTACTTCGCAGAGACGAGTTGCAGATCGGCGGCATCTTTATACGCATCTACAACGATATGCCCACCTACGCGATAGCTCAACCTAAGCTCTTTATCATGGACCTGCTGGAGTACTTAAAGCACGCCTATCAGTTTCTGCAGTACAAGAGGAATCCCACTGCAGCTGTTGCTGCAGTAGCTCCCAAAATGGGCAGCGATGGCATTCTGACTCCCACTCTGGCACCCAATCATCCGCAGCTTCAAGCGGCAGCGACAGGCAGCAAGCCTGGCACCACCTTTGATGAAGTACTCAACGCCTACAATCGTTCCAAGAGCCGGAAGAAGCTAGAGACGGACGCTCAAGCGGAGCAGCACCTGGCACTGCAGCAAAGTAAATACGACTTTGGCAACGATGCGCATCTGGAATTGCACATCACCATGGTGCTTAGGGCACTGATCGCAGTGATCAAGTCGAATGCCGAGGTGGAGATCCAGTGCATCGGCAACTTTGACATGATCTTCGGCTTTCTGGCCAACAACATATTCCCAGACGTAAGGGTGAGCGGCTTAAGCTAAGCTATAAATAATTAAATGCGTCTCATCTCTTCCCCAGAACTCCACAGTTAAAGCGGTGGCCTTGGAAGTGGTGGCCCTTGTGTCACGCAACAAGGAGTGCGTGTCGGAGGTGGCCGCTTGCGAGATCCTGGGCAACTATCTGGTGGCCCTTAAAGACCCGGAGCTGCGAGCCAGCCAGGTGAAGGTGCTGGAGACGCTGTCGGGCTTGATGAACGTGCAGGAAATGATCAAGGAAGCGCAGGCCAAGGGCGCAGCCATTTATCTGCTCGACATGTTCTGCAATTCACGGAATCCACAGATCCGCGAGATGTGCGCCGAAATTTTGGCCAAGATGACGGCGGACCGTCTGAGCGGGCCCAAGGTGAGAATTACCGTCTCAAAATTCCTGCCCGCCCTGTTCATCGATGCCATGGTGGAGTCGCCGGCCACATCAGTGCAGCTCTTCGAGTCGATACACGAGCATCCGGAGCTTATATGGAACGACAACACACGGGCAACTGTCTGTGATGCTGTGGCCGAGTCCTGCGAAAGGTAAATTACAATTGTGAAGTGACGTTTGGGTTGTTTTTCATCTCTTCCTGCTCTCTGCACAGATTCTATCAGCTGCAAAAGACAAATCCCCGCCATGTGTGGAAGGATCCGGAAATACTTAAAGATATTGTATCCAACGAGATTGTCGTGGCTGGCGTCTACCTTCGCCTGTTTGTCAGCAATCCCGCCTGGACACTGCGCAAGCCCAAGCAGTTCCTTTCTGATCTCCTGGACTTTGTCGTCGACCAGATAAGCAAGAGCTCCTCAGAGCAGGATGTCCTAGATTTGTCTACTACAGCGCTGGTGGAGCTACTGCGTTCGCAACCCAACCTCTCGGACGATATCCCGGTGCTGGGGCACATACCAAAGCTGTTTAATCTGCTGTCGGTGCAGCCAAAGAACACGCTATCAGTATTACATCAGCTATCGCTATCTGAGGTTGGTTCTATATATACAACTATATATTAAAATAGAATCTTTGCAATGCTTTCTTTTACCCCCGTTTCAGTTCTGTGTGAGTGCCATTTCGCAAACAGAATGTGTGGCGCCGTTGAAGAAGTGCATGGAGCACAATCGGGACTGCATTGAGAAGGCCTGTGAGACTCTGAGTCGCCTCTTCAAGCACCAGCACGTAAGCTTAACATTTAATTTGCTGAAAATCCTAAAAGTTTAAAACTCTTGTGGCCTTTAAATAGGATTCGCTGATTAGCCAATCACTGGAGGTGGGTCTTATACCGTTTATGCTGGGGCTGCTGGATAGCCGCCTGGAGTTCGTGGACAATCCTTCGGCCGTAAAAGCGCAAATTGTGGCTGCACTCAAGGGCATGACGCACAACCTTAACTACGGTGACCGGGTTACGCAAATCTTGCTCAAGCATCCCGTGTGGGCCGAGTTCAAGGATCAGCGCCACGATCTGTTCATTGCCGACACCAACATACGTGGCTATCTGACTGGTAAGTGGAATTATCTCAAACCTTGCTACCAGTTTCCTTACCTCTGTTCCTTTTCAAGGCGTCAATCCCACGGCCGGCTACCTCACGGCGGGACCTGCGCAAAGCGTGGAAGTGCTCACCTCGCCGCCGCCCATTGATCGTGACGATCCTTCGGCCCGTCCGCCAACCCTCGACTAGCGAATTATTCCCTGCCGGACCAAAGCTAAAGCTAGGGCTGGCCTCTGAAGCCTTCAATTGCCACACCGATACGGACACGGACTTTGCACGGGTTTCACCCAATTATTGTATTAAACTTTTGCATATTTTTTACACTCGCAGCCAACTGTACGTAGCGTGGAAGTGGAACATATTATTATTAAAACTGTATCAAAGTTTCATTTTTTTATATTTATAAAAGCAAAAAAAGAAATCTGTATAAATAATTAGCAAATAGTTTATACACACAACATAAACAACCTAACTAAAGCATGCATAAAGTGATTATACATATTATGAAATAAAGCCGATTCATTAAAAATGAATTAAAAGTAATTTATTTTAAAAATTTCAAAAAAAACTACTTCGGGAATACGTTAGAAAATTTAAATATAACTGGCATGCCTGGATCGACAATGCCAATCGAGAATTATAATAAAAATTCAAATTAAAAGATTCCGATATAAAAGTGCGAGTATACTCCGCCATTATTTTAGGGTATTTTTGTGTCATTATATATTTTCAGTATTTTTCGTAGTGAAAACGCTTTAGGGTATTCTTTTGTAAACATTTTCACTTCAGCTGGTTTGCTGCAAAAGTAAACAAAATAAAATGTCGCTGGTTGCAGACTATAGTGATAGCGATTCCTCCGAGTTCGACGAAGAGAGCAGCTCTGAATCCTCCGCTAGCGATGAGGAAAAACCGTAAGCCCTTTCTTATTCTAGATTATATGTAAGGAGACATTCCATTTTCCTTTTCGTTTAGACCCCCGTCCACGGAGAAACCGCCGCCAAAGTTGCCCAGTGCCAACCAAGTTCTTGCCCCAGGAGCGGGCAAGGGCGATGTGTTCAGTAATCCCTTCCTGGAGGCGGAGCTGCACAAGACCGCCTCCCTCGAACGGCACGTAAAAATGGTCAGCAACGATACGCACCTGCAGCTGAAGAACGGACGCAAGATCTGCTGGAACTTCCGAAGAGGACGCTGTCGTTTTGGCACCAGCTGCCAGTATGCCCACGATTCTGACTTGTCGGTGGATGAGGCGGGAGCTGCAAGTGCACCAGATACGTCAGTTGCCGCTGAATCCGTCAGGGAAGCTGTAGTGGCGGGAAACTCGACGAAACGCAAACGACCCGGCCTAGGCGATGCTCTGGAGCCTGGCAAGCGGGTGATGAAGTCCTACAAGCAACAAAACAATCCAAACAATCCATTTGCCCGTCATTAAACCACTCCAGCCTCTGTGATGCTGAGAACACAGGTGTCGCCAGCGGGTCCATAGGTGTTTGAGAGGACGTTCACCAGGCGCAGGCCGTCGTCACAGGTAGAGGCGGCTTCTCCAAGGCGGTCAGAGCTTTCCGGTCCATCCGAACACACAGGCAGCTCCAGGGACATTCGCAGAGTACACACCGACGACCAGTAGGAACCCAACATGGGCCCATCCCTTTTGCGAGCAGCCTTCTCATCACTGTTGCCATCCTCGCCGTCATCAATACAATTATCTGTTAAGACAAACTTAGTAAATAGATTCATGGCATAAAGTATGGTGTTTACCTTCAAGCTTGCCGAATAAGGACACGTTGCCGATGATAAAGGCCAAGCCACGAAGTGCTAGCTTACGGATTCTGCAGGCCAGCTTCGTCAGTAAGGACTGCCTGTACTTGAGCATCTCATGGCCGCGATGGTGGACATAGCAAGCTACCAGGGAATCAATAACAACCACCTTAGTTTCCAAGGCCTCTTTACCCTTGGCAGTCAGTTGCTCATCGAGGGTTCTTAGCACATCAATTAAAACCATATCTGTGGGAGCTTGGACCACGTTAATGGCCCGCATTACTCTTTCACAAGTGGCCGTATCCCAATTCCTTGCCAGGAGCAAGTCTTGTATTCTTTTGCTAGAGAAATCGGACTTGGTATCGATGAAGAGTACACGCTGGGAATGTAACCACACAAAATTCAGCGTCAGGGTGTACATTAAGAGGGTCTTTCCCACTCCCGGGTGGCCACACAGCTCCCAGACACGGCCGCTCTTGAATGGCTGATCCACTGAATTCAGCAACTTATCCAATCTGATTGGGTTTTCAAACTGAGCATCATTAGTCTGGGAAGATACCGCAAGCACTTACTCTTCCATGCCCGTGCCGTACTCCACTTCAGGAGTGTTTTCCACTTGTGACTCCTTTAGCCAAAGGAGTGCGAGTTCCTTCTTCAGTTCTAGCACAGACTCCACTTTGATGGCCAGCATTTCGTGAAGTTTCTTCTCGGATGCCTCATGGAAATCGATCAGGGTTTCAATATTGTTTTTAGCCAGCAAATTAAGTTGATACTCCGACAATTGTTTTCCCGTAGAAGTTTGCAAAATCATATTTCTAAGATCCATTGCGATCGCGGTCTTTTATCTGGTTTTTATTTTTGTTTATGAAATCGACGTCGATTTTTGGCATCTCGATCACGATTGTTCTAACCATATCGATAGAGTGGCGCGTCAATTCTAATTTAAGTATTGGCTAATTAATACATAAATAGTCATTAGTATAAATATCATTAATTTTACATATTTTATTTAGATATTTTTTAAATGATTTGGATATTTTAAAAATATTACAGTATTCTTATAATAAAAGCATACATTTTAATCCACAAATTTAAAAAGTGTTTCGGTTTTCTGTATCGAAAATCGATTTGATTTATTTTTATTAACCTAACGCCTTGCAACATGCATATTAATGAGTCTATATATCAGTGTTAAACACAGTTTAACTCTTAATTTAGATAGGGCACGTAGTGTCAATAAGAAAAAGTCCCCCAAGAGCAAATGCCAAGTTCGAAACTGACTCACGTACGGGGATCACAATAAATATACAGTGTACACCCAATAAAGTAAATACAAATTAATCATTATTCATAACAAACATATTCATAACAATATTTCGATAAGCTCTATATGGTCAGAGGATGTTTGAAATGGCAAAAACTGTATATGCAAAGAAACAAACTCAGTCCGTTTCTTTCTCCCACTGTGATAAGCTCATGGAAGGAGAGCTTACTCTATGTTCATGGCATCCGCATGGAATTCCCAGCAAAGAGAGCAACTCCCACACATAAGTGTATGCGGTCTTTATCTGAATTCGTATCCGTGCTCGTCGGAGGCACTGAATCAATTTCAGACTCACTCAAGTGCCGGAGATGAACGATGAACCTCATGCCCACGAAACGCTGGTGGCCAAGGCCCGGCGACCAGGACACAAGGATCCCGAAACGGGCAGCACCAGCAGCGATGAGAGTCTGAATGGAAGCGTTAGATCCATGGTGCCAGCAATTGCCAGTAACGAAGATCCACCAGAGACTCCGCCAGCGATCCAGCAATCTCTCAGAATCTATCTGCTGGAACCCTTCATTTTGATTCTTCTCTTCGCCTACAACTTCTCCTGTAAGTTCAGTGATGCTAATTTGAGGTGATATTTATTTAAAGGGGATTTTCCTTGGATTTCAGCCACTGTTTTAAAAAATGAAGTCATCTACCAGAGCTGCACGGCCGGTTTTGGTTATCCAGATAGTGTTTGCCGGCTGCTGGGCACCAAGAATGCCACAAATGAGACAAAGGTGGGAGATTTATCTTTAGAGTAACATTAAATATAATTTTTTAATTACAGCGAATTGAAGAGGAGGTGCAGCCATACGCTGCTCGTGTCACGTTGGTCATGAGAATGGTGGAATGCTTTATTCCTGCATTCTGCGGACTCTTTGCTGGCGCCTGGGCAGATCGCTATGGCCGCAAGCCGCTGCTTATGTGCTCTTTTCTAGGTGGGTTCTGGGTTCCTCTTTCTATCGCAATCCTTATCCGTCGAGTAGGCTACGGCCTGCAGTACCTAATTTCAGCGGCAATCGCCTATTGTGCTATTCAGACTCATGGTCAGGTCAGTCCCTGGTGGTATGTGCTCTCCATTGTGCCGATCTCCTGCTTGGGCAGCAGTGTCACCTACTCCGTGTCCGCCATTTGTTTCATTGGTGATGTCTCCGAGGGAAAAGTGCGTTCTTATAGGTAAAATAGCATCTTTAAATCAAGTCAGTAGCTGGGTATTTAGTCATGTTTCACCTCAGACTGATTGCCTACGAGCTGGCCATCTATGTGGGCTTGCTCCTTGGAAGCTTTGCCTCTGGTTATGTCTACGAGGCCACCGATGCCTATGTGGTTTTAAGCATATCTGCTGGCTCCATTCTGGCCGCTCTTTTCCTATTGTCGGCCCTGCTTCCGGAGAGCCTGCCGAAGGCGGAGAGATCCTCAACGGGCGACAGGAATATGCTCTCTCTGCTGAAGGACATGTGGAACAGCTGCAGCAAGCCCCGGGAACATCATAATCGTTCGATTATGCTAACCATTATGGTGGTTTTGCTGTTAACCGCCTTTGTGGCTGGTGAGTTTTTAATCTGTATAGTAATTATCATACTTAACTATAAATTTCTTCTATTTCAAATCTCCAGATGGCAGCAACTCGGTGTTTTACCTGTTCATGAGGGCAAAGTTCCATTGGAGCGTGAAACAGTTTACAGAGTACGAGACTGTCAGCATTTTGGTGCCAGCAGTGGCAGGATCTGGCGGAGTAATCTTCATTTGGTCGCTCCGCAAGGTAATTCTAGATCTTAATCCAGCTGAAGCCTTACTAAAGATTACGTTCTTTATTATTGACAGTGCACCAACTCTGCGGTTCTGTGGCTGGCATTGGTCTCCCTTCTGAGCCACTCCTCCAGTAGCTTGATGAAGGCCTTTGCCATGGTGAGCTGGCAGATCTATGTGGCTATTGGTCTTGGCGTATTCAAGTCCCTGGTGAATCCCATGTGTCGCACCATGATTACAAATCTACTGCCGGCAGATGAACGGGGTAAGCTTTCTAGAGACTTACTTGTTCCTTACTGCATTATCTGTGGTTTCTGGTTCCAGGTAAAATCTTTTCTCTACTCGGAGTCGTGCAAAATCTCTCCCCTTTGGTGTCATCGAGCTTGTATTATGCGATCTACACGAGAACGTTGGACAGTGATCCGGGGATTTTCAATTTATTCAGCACCTTTCTCTACAGTCTGGGAATAATTCTTCTGGGGTAAGTACTCAGGGCTTAGCTTTGCCATATTTTTTGTTTGATTTATTTATTAAATTCTACAGCATCGTTTGGCTTGAAAAGACCAAGAATCGGGTGTACTATGAGCCGGTTTTCAGGTGATTATGGCTCAGAGACTCTCGGAGAGCTGTGCCAACTTTCGCATATCAATTATACAGATGGCCGGGCGCCACCGGGAACTCCCAATCTCTAACAGCAATTATACATGATTTTATACTTATTTACATATTCTCATATCTGCTGCGAATCTTTCTTTGTCACCCTTCGGGTTGAAAACATTCTCTAATTACTGAAATCGAAATATTTTCTCATTAACAAAAATATGGGTTATTATTGCTGCTGGGGCCAAGTGGCGTGTGCGCCCAGTCACTTGACAGATCTTACGGAATATCTATATAAACAGAAAACAAAAAAAGAGAAAGAAAAAACAATAATAAGAATGTGCAAGCGTTTGTATGGCCAAATGATTGGTGCTAAACTCCAGATTTGAGCTAACGCTAATTCCACTTGCTAATTTTCGATTTTCTGAATTAGTCGCCAGGTTTTTTACACCCTTGATCAATATCGGTTGGTGGGGCCAAAAGGCAGGCGCCTCTATAAACAAAAAAAAAACGGAATGGAACTCAATTTACGCACAAATTTAATGCCCCAACAGAGCAGAACGAAATCCCTGGAATTCTACCTGGACAGCATTGGTATCGGACCATATCGCATGAATTGTCATTCCAGCCGTCATCGATCCAATTAAAAGCAATATAAAATAATAAGCACGGCCCGATTATCAGAAGTAAATCATAAAATGTGAAAACTATTTAATATTCGTGAGTTCTGGAAACTTGTTAGCCTGGCAATTTATATTATGTAAGGTCTCATATCAATTGCTGAGAATTGTTTGACAATAGTTCAAGTA
The DNA here is from genome assembly GCA_008042485.1 of Drosophila mayri. Lineage (NCBI taxonomy): Eukaryota > Metazoa > Arthropoda > Insecta > Diptera > Drosophilidae > Drosophila > Drosophila mayri. The sequence goes on along the minus strand of VNJN01005005.1, from coordinate 13,203 downwards.
TTATATAATATTGCAATTAATAATAAACTTCGAGTGATAAACCACTAATAACTACTAAGATTTACCAGATAACTTTAAGCTCTGTAATCTAAAATCCGTGAAAATAATTAAACTCTTACGAAACTTTGGGTTATGCAATTTCTTTTATTTTATTAAAGTAACTTTCTTTTGTAAGATCTGAATTTATAAACTACAGTTATTTTTATATTTGTGTTTAATCCTGAATATGTTATAACTTTATAGATTTCAAAGCTGTTGCAAGCCTTGCGTCCCTTTGTTCCATTTCACGTCAATTAACATTTTCAAAGGTGTATCACTATTTTTAGCTCTCTCTCAGAGAAAGACTCTGGATTTTTCGAGTTTTAATCTGAGGGATTATTAAACAGCTCTGCCAAACTTCCCATGGGTCTGGCTCGTGCTACTCATTTGCACAATCCAAAAATAAGCAAAATCGCAATGAACTGATCCGTGGAGAAAAAAAAGAAAACAAAATAAATAAACAAACGAACGAACGGTTCAGACTTCGGACCTATGTAGTTTCCCATCGATAGTGCCGAGTTGTTAGTAGTGGAAAATTAAACTTAATTTAGCCGAATCTCATCCAATTTGGAGAGCCAGAATCCAGAGAATTCGCTCGGGTAGTGATATTTCAGGTGAATCAAGCGAAGCATCATCTGTTTTTAAGGGCCTTAGATAAACAAGTGTCACCTGTCACCTCCTATATAAAATAATAAATAATACCCCAACTTTTAAAAACATTTCAATCATTTAATTTCAAATAAATGAAGACTTTAATTTTTTAACAAGTTTCCTGCAATAATATATTTCTAAAATTCTTGGGTAGATTTCTTATATACAATTTTTAAAATTAAATAATGTGTTTCACATTTTATTACTTTTTTTTTACTTTGCTTCTTTTTGTGAACTTATTTCCTTTGTGACTTATTTTTAGTCTCTAGGCGAGGCTCTGTGAAGTAGGTCCCTAACGTAATAAATCCCCAAAAATGTATATATTTCAGTTAAAAAAAAATAAATAAACGACTTAATTTCCGCTGAAAAGATTTGGGAACAATTGGCCATAAGTGCAGCTTTGAAATGACGAGGTAGTATTTAAAAAATGTATTTAATCTAAGGGATAAGACCTTAAATGAGAATGTTTAAAACACACTATTTGCTATTAAGAAAATCTATTTAAATATAAATACAGACACGCCTATGCCTTTGTGTGTTTGTGTGGCAGCTTCGGCTCCGGCAGCTTCGAGAGCCGGCCTCCTATATAAACGGACGGATCTCACGGCTGCCGCTCATTTCGAGAACGAAACTCTAATTGCGGGTTGTTGTCGCCGGATTGGATTTTAGTTCGTGTTCCCCGATATCGCGGCAATCAAGCGCTTGAATAATAATAATCGAATTACACATTAGTTAACCCATAAACCTGATCGGAAGTGCCGGATCCCAGGGCTTTTTCTCCCATCGCAGTTACGTGACAAGTGTTGCAATGCAGTGCTAAAACCAAACGCCACTAGGAAGACATTGAGCGGGTTCTAGAATTTGGCCATAACCATCGGACACCCAAAAAAAATCAAAGCATAAAGCCAAAATATGGTGGAGAAGGCCTCGAATGCATTCACGCTGGCAAAGCTGCGAAATCTGCAATGGCAAAAGGTGTTTCATATGTTCTACATAGAACCGGTTGTCTTTATGCTGCTGTTCTCGCACACACTGTCGGGTGAGTGACCCCCGCATCCACAGACCACCGAATCTAGTGACTAGCTTGGTCCACCATCTGTGCAGGCACCATCCAACGCAACCAGATCATCTACCAGACGTGCATGGTCATCTTTCACTACAATGTCTCCGATTGCAAGCAGCTGGACGTGAAGAATGCCAGTGCGGAGATCAATGTGGGTTTGTGTGACTCTTTGTCCTTGGTCATGACCCTACTCCCTTGTCCTCCTTGCTTTGCAGGCCATTGAGACGGAGCTGCAGCCGTATGTGGCCAACCTGTTCCTCACCCGCACCCTCTTGGAGAGCATAGTTCCGGCCTTTTGTGGCCTCTTCATTGGCTCCTGGTCGGATCACTACGGGCGCAAGCCTCTCCTGATTGTGTCCATGATAGGTGAGTCTCCCAGCCCCCAACAGGTGAGCTCATTGTTAAACGCAACTTAAGGGGGTTTTATTTAAACGTTTCGATAATAATATATTATTAAAAGATTCTACAAAGAGCCTAATTAAACTCTAATAAGTGTTTCTTTATAATTAAAATAAAGTAATTAAGTGAGGCATAGAGATGGTAAACAAATAATAAATGTAAACTTTAAACATAAACTTAATTGCAATCGTAAACAGGATTTTCGGCCTCCTTCTTAATGATGGCCGCCATCTGCGAACTGTCCAGCTATTATATGATCAATCCCTGGTGGTATATCCTGGCGACTGTGCCACACTCGGTGCTCGGTGGCAACTGCGTCTTCTCGGTGGCCGCTTTCTGCTTTATCTCGGACATCACGGACTGCAAGTCGCGTCCATATCGAATGATCTTCATGGAGTCGCTCTTCTTCATTGGTTTGACCAGCGGTTCCCTGCTCTCCAGCTTTGTATACGCGGCAGTGGGATCAGCGGCAACCATCGGTCTCTCCGGCTGCATCGTGACATTTGCCACCTTCTTTATTATTTTCTTTGTGCCGGAAAGCCTGGACTACAGGAAGGCTCAGGATGCCAAGAATGCCATCGCGGCAACTGGGGATAAGGATTGTAAGGAGAAGGACATGCCAATAACCGCCTGTGATCTCCAGGTGGACCGTCTGGGCCTCGACTGTCCTCCGAACTTGAACCAGTTGGAGAAAGGACGCCCGATACCATGCGAGCTGCCCACCCCGGCCACTCCGGCCATGAGCTTCGATGAGGATCTGCTGGCCAAATATGTAGAAAAGCTGCCCCAGAAGGCAGAAGAGCGCAAGCGACAGCAGACAGAGGAGACGGTGAAGAAGGCGGGCCTGTTCAGCGTGATCCACATCAGAGACATGGTTAGCACCTGCTTCAAGCGACGCGAGCATCACGCGCGCGCCATCATCTGGCTCGTCACCCTGGCCATGTTCCTGTCCATCTTTGTCTTTGGTGAGACTCAGTATCTGTTACCGTATTCCACCCGAAGCTTATATAATAACTTCACTGCAGATGGCGTGATGACGGTGATGTATCTGTTTGTGCGCGAGAAGTTCCACTGGACGGTGAGGGATTACACATTCTTTGAGACGGTTAGCCACCTAGTGCCCATGATCGGGGCTCTTATTGGATTCCTAATCCTGCGAAAGGTAAAGGTTTTGATATTGAAGCTAATTCCCCCTTATTATTAATGAGAAACTATTTTTATAGGTCTTCCGTTTGTCGGTGGTGACCTTGGCCCTGCTGGCCTTCTTTTCAGAGATTTTAAATAATATGGCCAAGGGCTTTGCCACAATGCCCTGGCACATGTACCTCTCGGTGACCCTGGGCGTATTCCGATCCATTTCCGGACCCATGTGCCGCACCATAGTTTCCAATATAGTGCCACCGTCGGATCTGGGTGAGTTATCGCCGTTTCCTAGGAATACTTAATATTCCAGACACAGCTGTTTCTGACGCAAAACAATTGGCAATCAAACACTCTCTTCCCTCGCAGGCAAGATTTTCTCCATCAAAAATGTGCTGCAGTCGTTCGCACCCTTTGGTAAGCTAATCTTTAGCTAGTTCCGTTTGATTGTTAATTATTTTATTGACTCCTTTACCGCTAATTGCAGTCGCTGCTCCCCTGTATACCCTGATCTACAAGCGGTCCCTCACCACGTACCCGGGTCTGTTCAACTTCGTCAGCGCGTTCCTGTACCTGCTCTCGTTCGTGTTCATCGGGTAAGCTGGAAACGGAGGAAAGCCCCTAACCGAAGTCGCTAATTGAACGATCTCACACCCCGTCCCCTCCAGGTGCGTCTTGCGAATCAAATACAGGCACAAACAGCACTACGCCAAGGTTCTGAAGTGAGGCGACGTCGACGACGGCAACTGCGGATCTGTGGCCAAATTAACATGTGATCATCCCAAACCAAGCAATAAACATTTACAAGTGAAGCGAATTTAAAGATGCCAGTCCGGAAAACGAGCATTAAACTGTGTTCGGGATGAGTGGAACTAATGGATCGTCTTTAACTTGTTTATTTATGTTAGCCTGTTAGTGTATCAAATATGGTTTAAGTTACTAATAGGAGAATCGAACTTAGCCCAATTAAATTGTTGGAATTCAAAACTCATTTTATATATGTATTTCTGTATTTCAAGTTTCACAAAACTACAATGAAACCCAAACAGAGTGCTGCAAATATTTAATTTGTTTTATCATTAACTAGTTGATTTATTGTTCGAACAACTGTTTGCCAAATGGGCTAATTCTGATTTATTTTCTTAAGTTACAGTTTGGTTTTTTTATTTTAAAAGCCAAAAACAACTGAGCGAGGCATTCATTTCAGCCGTGAGCTGCTTTATTGCAGGTAAATATTTAATATCAGTATCGATTTAAGCACTAATAGCCCATAACATTAAACGGCAGTCCCTGGACATTTATTGTTAAGTAATAAATGTTTAAAGGATTTAGCTAATGATAAACTCGAGCTTTATATTTATATTGCAAAAGCAAGAGAAAATCAAACTTACAGATCAGTAAAATTCCAATTATCATTAATTTAGATGCCTCTTACATGAGGCAGACCCATAAATGTTTCCTTTATAAATATTAGACATGTTTATTTTAATTTAATCATTTCTGAAATTGTTTTTTTATATGTAACACTTTAATGTTAAAAGTTTTAACTTAAAACAAAGTAGAAATTGTTGTAAAAAATGTTATATAATTTTTGTTCCAGTTTTAATTATTTAAATTGTTTTTAACATTAATTCATATATTTTTTCTTCATCCCAAAAAAAGTTATTAACATTATATGATATATATTTATACACATACATATTAGGCCTTAGTCTTTGGTCAATTTGTATCTTAATAAAGCCTACCCTAGGGCTAGATTTTTACCAGTCTTAAGCTAATGGGGTTAACAAATATTTACAATAATACCTACATATATGTACATAAGTATTAGAAAGTTTCTTCGTAAGATGGCTTAGGAATGGCAAATTCACACTATTTTTTGTTATTCTCTCTTCACCTCCAGAGATCAACTGCCGATGGCCTGGTAGGCGCTGTCATTTCCCATTGATTTTTTAATGCCAAATAGCGTGCTGCAAAGGGATTTTGAAATATTTGCAAAAATCTTAGAAAAGCTTAATAGATACTCACGCTAACATGATGTAGCATAAGAAGTATAGTCCCAAGCTGATAAAGTTAAAGATGCCGGGATAAAACTGAACAGTGGCCTGGTACACGGCCGTATAGAGTGGAGCAGCTCCCAAAGGTGATATCGACTGCAATGAGGTAGTCAGCGAGAATATTTTACCTGTAAGATAGAGAAAACATATGTATGTATATTAGTTTGCTAATAAATAAAAGTATACATTTTAGAGTCTGAGAGTTCCTTAAATCCCTTTCAACTCACCCAACTCAGAACTGGGAGTTACGGTAGACAAGATAGCTTTGCACATTGGAGACATGACACCGCGCATCATTCCAAGGATCAGGGCAAGGTACATTTCACTTCCATACACGGCCGTGGCCCTCACTGTGCTCTCAAGAACACAGCAGGCGAATGCCAAAAGCGTCATCACAATTGTGGACACTCCAAGCAGGCGACGAAGTAAAACCATAGCCAAGGTGCTGCCCACCAATTGAATGACGGCTCTAGCCGCATTGAATACACTGTAATCCTGGACGGTGTAGTCGAACTGCTTTCGCATAAACATATAGTTCACAGTGTTTTCACCCTCTGAAGAATCAAGGAAATTATTAACTTATAAGTAGGATGAAGTTACAAGTGGGATAACTCACCCATGGCAAAGACGCACAGCGTCAGCGACATAATCACCATCCATATTATGGCTCGATCGTAATTCTCCCGCTTCTTAATGCAGGTCTTTACGAGCACCTTAACCAGATCCAAGCGGAAGAATTCTCTAATCCGGGAACCCTCTTGTAAACTCTCAGCCGTAAGACTCTCCTTCACAAAGAAGAAGACGTAAAGCAGCGCTAGGGAGATGATGACGCCCACTAAGATGAATAGTGCCGACGCACCAATTGCGGCATAAATATAACCACTAGCTACACCGCCTCCCATCATGCCCAGGCCCAAAGCAGCTTCCATGTACACCATTCTGAAGGACAGAAAGTCATCCATATCACAAGGCATACAAAAATCAAAGGATAATAAAAACCCACCTCATTGGTCGTCTTTCCGCGCTGGACACATCCCCAACATAGCAGTACAGGATGGTGACAAGGGCACAAGTACCGCCACTAAACATAGATGGAGCGGAGGACAACAGAAACCACCAGGGACTGATGTTGGTGGCCGCCGTTATTTGGGTGAGAATGATCAAAATGACTGCACTAACCAGATAGCCTGCAGGAAGATCATTAATATGGGATTCGTATAAAAATTCGGGAGAGTTACACTCACCTATTAAGGTAGACAGCATAATTGGACGACGTCCGAACTTGTCCGACCAGGGACCCAGGAAGAGACTCAGAATGGCGGGCGCAGTGCTCTCTATAATGGTACTCACCATAGTTATGGTGGAGGCATATTCCTGAACTTGACCCTCAATCTTCTATAGAGAGATGACAATGATTAATGATAACTGGCTGTCAGGGAATTCTCTAAATCTCTGATAAGCCTCCAGAGTTGTCGTCACATTTCCATGACTCATTATTTAGGCAGCAGGGGTATTTTCATGGTTTAACTACCTATCTTTTTGCACATGCACTTGACATATCTATCACCAATTTGTATACTGGCGTCGATAACTCTTTTGTGATAAGTCAAGCCTATTAGTCATAAGCATTGGCATTTTCTTTTGTTTTGGTCAACCGATAAGGTATGAAAAAACAGGTGGGACAAATGATATAGGTACATATGCGTAGTGTATAGAAGCTATGCCTAAAAATTGAATAAAATAGCATATACTTTTTAAACTGAAATCTTTATTAATTAATTATTTAAAAAATGAATAAATAGCTCATAGGTTAACGTTTAATTTAATTTCCAATTCTTTATATACATTATTCCCGCAACACACATATGTAATCTTACTAATTGCTAGAATTTTATGAATAAAATTACGTATACGCCCTGTGGGCTCAAATTTTCAACTTGCCTTCACTTCATCGGAGGCACGATTCGTGCCGAGAAACGGCTCACACTCAGTGGCATTGTATTCCAAGACCGTGACGCAGGTTTGGTATAGTATCTGATTCTGATAGACCGCATCTGGCGGAAGCAAAAAACAGATTTATTTATGATCTACCACTAATCGGGAGACTTTGACTATCGTGAGCACACACACCTGTTAGAAATCGACCAAAGAAAGCCAGAAAGACGGCTGGCTCCAGCAGTAGCGAGCGGGGTCGTCTTAGCCATTTGAGGAACGAGCGAGTTGTGGGCGGGGTTACTATGCCAGTTTCTAGCGGCTCGTCGTCGCTGTCAATAATGGGCGCCTCATCATCCCTCGGCATATTTTCTTTGCAGAAGTGAAGGTCACGGTTTAATCGCACAACTTTTCCGAAACAATGCGCCTTAGTAATCGCCGCAATTATCGTATAGACAAAGGAATTAGCAATTCATTCAGCAAAGGCAATATATCGTAGCGGGAGCAGAGAGCAGAGCAGTGAAAAACCGAACCTCCGCGCGCGCCGAACTCTAGCGTAACACTAATGCTGGAAATCGACGACGTAAACAAACCAAGCGAGCGATCGCCAATTTGAGCATTTACTGCGCCCGCCCTATCTCCAAACGCTCCCCAAAAGCGCTCCCACTCCTTGGCTCACTATCTGCGCCCAAACATGTTGATAACAAGATAAGTTTTTGGCGTCGTTACAGTTTATTGTCACACTACTGAAAACAGACGATTTATTTTTCCTAACTTTACGATGCTTGCACATGCAAAACACAGATAAAAATCATTGTACATTATACATTATACATTAATACTTGCACAAAAACGCGGTCTTCATATACAAAAATAATTCTGCATGTGCAGAAGGGAAATCAATCTATGAGATACATTCAGCTAAGGCAGTCTTCCAGGTTAACTGCCAATGGCCTGATAGGTGCTGCTGCTGCCCATCGATTTCTGAATGCCGAAAATCACGCTGCAATTAGAATTAATTGTAATTAATAAATGATAAGCTTACAAAGCCTTGAAGCAGAAACTTACGCAATTAAAGTGTAGCAAACGAAGTAGAGTCCGGCGCTGATGAAATTGAAAGCTCCGGGATAAGACTCCACGGTGGCCTTGTAGACGGTTGTGTAGAGGGGAGCCGCTCCCAGCGGTGACACCGATTCCATTGATGTGGTCAAAGCGAATATCTTGCCTAGATATGGACAAAAAACATGGTGTTTTTTGAGTTAATTGTGCGGAATCAACACGCTTTGCTAATTACTTACCAACTTCCGTGCTGGGAGCCACATGGGAAAGAATTGCACGACACATGGGCCCCATGACACCGCGCATCATGCCCAGCGTCATGCCCAGGTACATCTCTTGCCAGTAGACAGCCGTGGCTCGCACTGTGCTCTCCAGCACACAGCATGCGAGGGATAGCATGGCCATGGTCACGATGGACAGCTTGAAGACCCGGCGCAGCACCACCATGCCCACTATGCTGCCCACGATTTGGATGACAATGCGGGAGGCGTTAAACAGGCTGAAGTCCTTGATGGTCCAGTTGAACTGCTCCTGCATAAACATATAATTCACTGTTCCCTCACCCTCTGTAATTCAAAAAATCAATTAGAACCTTTTGTGAAGATTATGGAACTCAGGAACTTACCCATATCGAAGATGGCTATGGTCAGGGCAACCATAGTAAGCCAAATGATGGCACGATCATAGTTGGGCCTCCTTTGGAAGCAGGTCCGAACCAGATCCTTAACCAAGTCGAAACGGAAGAACTCTCGCAGTCGTGACTATGAAAAGTTAAGAAATTAATAATAATTTCGATGACTTTTCCTTGAAAAAACCTACTCCTGTATGGATATCTGCAGGATTTAAGCTCTCAGGCACAAAGAAGAAGACAAACATTAAGGCCAGCGTCATCAGGAAACCCGCTATGGAAAATAGAGTCAAAGCATTCGTGGCGGCATAGATATAACCACTAGCCACATTGCCCACCATCATGCCAGTGCAAAGGGAGGCCTCATTGAGAACCATTCTGAAATTAAAGCATTAATAACGATTCGTTTTGATCCTACTTGACACACTGCTCACCTCAAAGCTCTTTTCCGTTCCTTGGCCACATCCGAAATGTAGCAATAGATTCCCGTGATTAAGGCACAAGTTCCTCCGCTTAGAACCGAAGGCACTGAGGAAAGGAGGAACCACCAGGGGCTAATATTTGTGGACATGGTTATCCTTGTAATTACTATCAGTATTATGGCGCCAGTAAGGTAACCTTTGAAGTGCATATAAGTAGGATTATAACAGAGGCTCTTACGGGGGAAAGTTTGTACGAACCAGTGAACGTTGTTAAAAGGATGGGACGCCTGCCAAACTTGTCGGACCAGGGACCCAGAAATAGACTCGCAAAGGCTGGTATTATGCTCTCCAACAAGGAGGTTGTCATCATAATATTGGCCGAATATGTTTGTACTATGATCTCAATTTTCTAGAAAATAAAAACGTTAAAAAACTGTATAAGCGTATATCACGTTTTGCATGATTCATATCGTTAAGTTGTATCTATAATTACAATTTTAACGGCTTGCTGAAGTTCGATACTACCCCAAAAGTTAGTCATAAAAGGTTTTTGTCTACTGCTGTTTTGCCAGTTAAGCTGATAAGCCTTGGCAAAAGCTTATCTCTAAGCTTGAAACAATGGAAGTATTTCAATAATACTTTGATCTGATTTGCTTAATGGTTTTTGCTTTGTCTCGTCCGAAGTTGCACTATGATTATGTGGGTCACTTCTAAAAAATATTCTCTGTATGTGTATATTAATCTCATATATATACTAGTCAAACATGTTAAGGTCAGTGGAGAAGTAACGATACTCTGCTCTGCACTAACTTATATTAAACTTTACAGCAAATTTTGTATTGCAACTAGCCCTTCTTAGCTTTAAATATTTTAATAACAATAATACATTTTTAGGAGAATACATTCAAATAAAAATCATAAGTATATAAGTAAAATAAGAAAATGTAGCTACTATCTTTACCGCAAGTGTACTCTGCCAACCGAAACGCCCCGCAAAACAACAACAAAAATTCATGCACAGATAAAAACTTTTAAAGCTCATTATCATACATACAACTATATGATTTATACATATATACTATATATAACTTATTTGACTGTAGTTAGTCGGCTTTACTTACTTTATCCGCCTCCGATCCGCGATCGATGCCCAGCAACGGCTCGCATTCTGTGGCATTAAATTTCATGATGGTGACGCAGGTCTGGTAGAGGATCTGATTCTGATAAACCGCCCCTGAAAGTATTTAAATTAAGTGATTATAAAGCCACAGACTTCGGATTTGCTCATTACCAATTAAATATCTAGCGAAGAATATCAGGAAAACTGCGGGCTCCAGGATAAACCAGCGATAGCTGTTGAGGTCATGCGGGGCAGGAGGCGGGGTAAGGTCCACATTGCTCGCCGGCACTGAGGTGGCATCCAGAATGCGTGGCGCCGCATCTTCGCCAGCCTCCTCCTGGACCAGGACTTCCGTATCGTTACGAGGCATAATTCTCCACTCGTCACCCGTTCGTTTCTTAGTCTGCTGGCTATATCTCGCGGAAATTGGCAGTCCGAAAGACGACTACCGCAGATAATGGAATTAGCAATTCATTCGCCTGAATGCAGCGCAGTTTCCGCAGACTTCCAAGCACGACGAAGGGGATTGAGATACTGCTCTGCTCCACCAGCTGCTGTTGTGTCTGCTGCTTCGTGGCGATATCCACGTTTTATCGTCGTAAGCGTAACTATACAATTATTGGAATGTCTCAGTATATGCGAATGAACACAGTAGGGTGGATTTTCCAGCGATAAAGTTAATTGTTATTAAAAATAAACTTTCTAAAACAACAGCAACAGAAGCAACAGCTGACCAGTGTTTACCACTGATTGGTGGGCGATGCTGCCAACTTGGTGGAAATGAAAATACCAAAGGAATATTTTACATTTTTTTTTCAAAGTTTTATTTAAATTTAAATTACAATTATTTACTTAGTGGCGACGCCGATCTCGATCTCCTCGTGAATCTCTATCCCGCTGCTCGTGTCGGCCACCACGGTCGCGTTCCCGCTCCCGTTCGCGATCCCGCCGATCCCTCTCGTCATACCTGTCACGGCCCCGCATCCTGTCCCGATCCTGGCGCTCTCGCTCCCGATCGTGACGTCCACTAGTTGTCTGCCGCCTATCATAGTCATCGTTCTGGGTGTCCCGATGGCGAACGCGATTGCGCTGGCGGTCATACTCCTCGAGTTCATCGTAATAGTCCCGGGAACGGGCGTTGTTTCCCTGGCCAGTTCTCCTGTCGCGGTCCCGGCTACGCGACCTGGAGTTCGAGCGAGGTCTTCGCGGACGTCGCACTGCCGACGATGAGTTCTCCTTTGGCTTATTCGAATCCCGCTCATCCGCCGCCTTCTCCTCGTCGCTGGGCAGCTCATCGTCCAAATCTTCGTCCAGCACCGAAACCTTCGGCTCTATCTCGTTGTTCTCCTCCAGAATCGAGCGCTTCTGGATGCGGGGCAGTATAATGTCGCAGACGCGATCGTTGCGCAGCAGCTCGTCAATGTACTCGTCCATGTAAACGATCTCAAACTGGCCGGCGCGATTCTGGCGACGCAGCTTCCGGTTGTCGATGTAAAGCGGTTCCAGATACTTGTAACAGTCGAGAGCAGCGCCCGTGAGACGGAGATAGAAGGCTCCTAACGCCCTCACGTACTTAAACTCTTCGTTCTTGATGAACTCCACCACAATGTCCTTCTCCGGTTGGATTTGCAGCATCTTGAGCGTGAGGCAAAGGAACTGGGTGGGCTTGATGTTGCCACCGTATACGCCACCGACGAACCGCAACTCCATAGCCTTGTCCACCAGCAGCTCGGCGGTAAGGGCGAAGCACTGTTCCTTCCAGTATTTGGAGTCGTAGATGCGGGAGCGGATGATCTTCTCGATGAGGTACTGCGGATTGGTGCCGTGCACGTTTTTAGCCTCCTTCACCGTGCGATTGGCCATGTTGTATTAACTTTAGTTTATTTCTTGTGGGCACGGTAAGATAACCGCTACATCCGTAAGGGATGTGCGATTTAGTAATTATCCCGGCGCAAAAACGCAAAAATATTCCAAATAAATGCAATATTTATTTATTTTCGGCGTCCGCGAGACAGTGTGCCCAGCTGACCGACTGTCAAACCGTGGGAGCGAAAAAAAAAAGTCCGTCAAATTAGCGTCGGTGAGTTAGCGTCGAAATGGAACGATGGGAAAATGGAACACGGAGACATTTTTTATATTTTATTTATTTTCTAAATAAGGCACTTAATCAAACTAAATAAAATTTATAAATACTAAAGAACAAATTTACTAATGTTTTTTACTGTGTTTTTGACCTTTGGATCTATTAAAAAAAGCCTTTTCACTATTTTTCCAATATCTCGGCAAATCGGAAGTGTGCCAATATAAGTGGTATGCCAGGATAAAGGACATATATTGTAGTTATATCCTGCCAAGTTTCATTCAATCCTATGCATAAGTTTTTGAGAAAATTGCATTACAGTAGACCAACCTCGGGGTCTGCTCCATACAAAACAGGGCAGCAAAAATTGTAAGTCGTATAACTCAAATTTTCGGAAGTGTGCGCATATGCACGGTATACTGGCTTACTAAGGAATGATTAGAGAACATTTGGTGAGAATTTCATAAGTTTCTATCCATACGTTTTTTAGAAAATCGCACAACAGTGGGTGGTGTGTGAGGGCTGATAACATAGGCGCCAACTATGTAATTTGAACCAAATGTGAACTAGCAGCGAACCAGGCATAGGAACCGTTTCCCAGCAGAACAAATGT
>VNJN01004996.1:0-16750 GCA_008042485.1 Drosophila mayri | reverse complement strand
ACGCCTCCTCTGGGGTGGACTTTCGAGTTGCCCTCTATTCTTCTCTCTTCCACAGGCGACCCGAACCAGGCCAACGTCGGGAAACCCCCCGACCCCGACGGCCCCACCGCCGAACCAGCCGAGCGGACTGCCCGAGCCGACGGAGCCGACTGGAGGGCACCCCGATGTCCGGACGACCAGCCCGCAGCAACCCGGCGATTACATAAAATACCTTTGTAACATTTAAGATTAAATAAAGTAAGCAATCTAGCTAAGTCACCGAAGTCTCGATACTGTTCTTACTGGGGAATCGGAACATTTCTCTTACAGCTACCACTCGGACTACTCGACGGACCCTGGCCGACCCTGAGTCATCCTAGATCTCGGCGGCAGACCGTCACAGGTGTTCTCTCTAAGGTGATGCAGCAGCCTAATATTTCTACAAGGTCTGCCTAAAATGGGCAGTCTACGGTGCCTTCGGCTATGCTGCAGTCTGGAGTTTCTTATGCCAGTAGGACAAGAGCGCAGCAGTTCCAGCCTACTTCAAATCTGGGAGTAAGAAACAATCCTCCTGGATTTAGGCAGGCAGCCTATGACTTGCACTATAATTTCCCGTTGCTAGGAAGCCGTGGTAGGGCTGATATAATGCTGGTGTCTGATGTCTGTACATATCCTTTCCGGGTTACAGTTTACACAGGGCGGACTTCCCGGGTGCGATTTCTAGGGGCGGAGAAGCTATTCTAGTTAAGCACGGCCTGACTTGTTACCAGCAAAGCCCGATACGGTTGGGACTGCTACAGATGACGAGGATTGTGCTCAGCTCTGACATGGTTGAACTGGATGTGGCTGCGGTTTACTTGCCGCCTCGTCCTGCCTGGACATGTGATGGCTTGAAGGCCATGCTAAACATTTGTGGAGACAAAGCTATTATCGGAGATGATAATGCTAATGCTAAGCATCGCAGATGGGGCAGTGTCAGAGCGGATAGGAGAAGCTCTGGACACCTTGGGAGCGGATGTGTTGGCCACAGGAAGACCCACCTGTTTCCCCTGTAATGGCGGAACTCCCTCTGCTTTGGATTTCGCACTCTTGGAAGGTCTTCAAGGTCGTAGGCTACAGACTTCTGCATGAATGTATTCATTTCTAGTTTCATATACTGTACAGTAGTTTAAAGTTCAGTAAAATTCTGTACTCATTTACTACTGTACAGTGTACTCTATATGTCAGTAGGAAATAGCACAACATATTTATTGTTCTTGCATAAAGTGAGTACAGTATTTGGTTGTATACTTTGTGAATGTGTAATAGATTTGAAGTTTTTTAACACACTGTACATCAAATAAAACAGAATGTCACAACTGTACAGGTTCACAGTTCAGTACACTTCATTACATTAAAAAAAAAAAAAGGATTGCAATGAAGTGGTGGTCAATCAATAAAGACCGCTTTCCCCCGCTTTTCCAAATAAGTAGCAAAATATTTGCGACTCCGGCGACAAGTGCAGCATCCAAAGGATTTTTTTCGGTCGCGAAAAACTTAATATGTGAGCAACGCAAACATTAATAATTTAAATATAGAATCTTTTGTAACATAAAATATATTATATTCTTATTCTTAACACTCTTACTGTACAGTAGTATACTGTACACCAAAACACTGTACAGTGCCTAGAAATCATACCCATTTTATTGTACTCATTATAATCTGTACAATACAGGAAATTTTAGCCTACTTATTTACACTCATTAATACTGTACAGGTAAAAAAGTGAACCCATTTCTAGAATGAGTGATTCATTTGCCCTTTTGGGTACATTCATGCAGAAGTCTAGTAGGCTAACTATTGAAGACTCCTTTGAGATCAGCTCGGATCACATTCCGCTCATTATCGGCCTACACTTAGCGGGGTGTGTCGCTGTGCCTAAAAGGACGACGTGTTGAGGTGTTTGCTGAGAGCTTAGAGGACCGTTTCACTCCCTTCGCTACCTCCTCTGCGGCTGACACAGTAGTATATAAGCGTCTGGATAGGTCAGGAAGCTTGCCTACTTGCTCAAATAAATATTTATTTAAAAAAAAACAAAATCGTTCTGATATACTTTGCCTTCCGTAGTTGGTCCAGGATGAAATTCACAGGGTAGTCTTTGTTATTCAATAGTCGATAGTCTATACACATCCGGCATTCGTTTTTCTTCTTCCTAACCAGAACTAGTGGCGCGCTGTGTGGACTTCTAGACTTTTATATGAGACCTAAGGATAGTAGCTCGTTCACCTGTTTATCGATAATTGCCTGTTGCTTCGGATTTCTTGGATAGTACCTCTGTTTAATGGGCCTGTCGTCTTTCAAGTATATCTTATGGGAAGCTGCATTACTTACTCCCTGCAATTTCTCGAATACTTGCCTGTTCTCCTGTAGGAAGTTTTGTATCCTGTCCTCTGGTATGTCCTCGTTCTTGTGCGTCTCCATTGGTTCACATTTCTTCTCCTGGGTGTTTTCCACTTCCTTGATTCTCCATCTAAGCGTGCTTCGCGCCTTTGCCAAGAAGTCCATGCCTAGTAAGGTGCCCCCTGCGACATCTGGCATGATCATGAACAATATCCTGAACGAGACTCCTCAAAATTTGATGTCCGCATGGAATTCTCCTATCGCTCTCTGCACCCTCCCATTGGCCAGCGTTAATTCTGCTCGTACTCCGATTCACCGAACGTGTTCTCTCAGGTCTTGGTATGAGTTCCTCCTGTATCCTACTCCTATCACCGTCCTTTCCCCGACTCCTATCCTTGCCACGATTTGGAATCCGTCGCACGTTAGATCGTCCCTTTCTTCTGGCTCTTTCTGTTTGGTCTGAGTCGCCAGAATTAATTGCTCAGTCCTTGTCCGTTTCCCGCCGGTGTCCTGCAGCATTCGGTTGTTTTGACTCCGTTCTTCCCACAGACCCAGCAGAATAACCTTGGTGGATTCCTACAACTGCGGGCTGTGTGTCCTGTGCCCCCGCATCGTAGGCATGTCTCCGGTCTTATCGGCTGTAGTTATCCGGACCGAGCTCCGTTTTCCATGCTTTCCACTTCCTCTTCCACTTCCGTCAGCGTCTTAAATCCTTTCCTTCTAGTGTACAGTTTGATTTTACTTCTGCAGTTTTTGTAAACCAGATCTAGTTTTTCCTCTTCGGAGAACTTCGTGAACTGCATTACTTTCCCTAGTTCTGTGGCATATTCCCTTACTGGTTTATCTTCTCGCTGTCTCACCTGGGCGATTTGCTGTTCTACTCGTTCGTCGTACCTTGGTGGCAGAAAGTATTCTAGTACCTCTTCTCGTAGCTGCTCCCAGGAGTTGATCTCTGTTGGTGTTGTTTTCCACCAATCTGATGCTAGTCCCTCGAAGCAACTGAACAAACGAAAAAGCGAAAAAATTGATGTTAAATGTGTAGTATGCGATATCCGTAACCAAATGACGGATACACATACATATGTATATAGCAAAACTATTAATTCCCAATATTGGGCTTATTTTCTATTTAGTTTTAGTTTTAAACTAAGCATTATAAATTATAAGAAGTAAAATTTAATATAAGTATAAGTAATAATATAAGAAATATAAATAATAAAATTAAATATAAATTAAATATAAATTAAATTTTATTGAGGAGGAAAAAATTTTATATAAAAAAAATATCAAAAATATCAAATATGTATTTAGAAGTGATATTTTTAAATATTATCATCTATTTTTTTTTATAAAAAAAATATCATCGATACGATATTTTTTTTAATTTTCGACATCCCTAATATGCACACAGCCATACAAATTGCTGGACCGGCAATTGAAAATCGGCAGCTAACAGTGACGTCGCATCCTAACACAAAATGAAACAAACAAAATTACAAAATCAGCGTTTAATATTTTTTGTTTGTTAATTCTGCATAGATACATACAGATGTAGTGGCCGCCAAAGTAACAACACCATTACCATACGCTCAGTCTGTTAACGAGCCGTTCACACTTTGGTGATTGTTTTTATTTTTCTTGTTTTTTTGGTTTGGGTTTTTAACCGTGTACTAAATTCTTCTACGCGATATCCAGCGCCCCTATATTTTCCTAATCGTGGACATCATTCCCGAATGTTTTGTGGTACGCTATATCTAGCGTTCAAGCATTTTTTCCAAAGCATCAGTCAACATCAGTTTTCGATTAATCCTTTTTCTTCACTTTCCAGCCCACAGTATTTTCGACAAACTTTTGTTTGTCCCCGAATAATTAATTCTACACATTTTTTCACCTTTTTGTACCCAGATCGGTACAATTTTTTTCGACTCTTCATTTATTTTAATTCCTTAAACGCGTTATCCAACGTCATTGTATTAAATTTGGAATCGAGACCATTTTTTTTTTATTGATTTGTTGTACGTGTTATCCAGCGCCCTCATATCGTTCAAATCGAGTACATCCGTGCCACCGCGTCATCCCGCGCCCATGTATTGATTTGAAACCGATAGCACTTCTTAGATTAATATCTTCTACGCGTTATCCAGCGCTCACATACTTTTCCGGATCAATAACAGCTTTGTCGATTATTATTTGTTGTTTACGCTTATCCAGCGTTCCTGCACTTCCAACTCGATAAACATAATTTTTCGATTAACTCGGTTTTTCTTGCGCTTATCCAGCGGCTCCAACAAGAGTTTAACGTGCAAATCGGCGGCGGTGGGGAACCAAAATCCCTTCTGACCGTTTCTAAGGCGAAGGCGTCTCACAGAGTCAGGGCAACGAGTAAATCCTGTGCGCCTTCCACTCCACGAAAATCTAAGAGCACGTCGCTCGAAGTTTCACCGTCTGCACCATCCACCAAAGCCGCAAAATCAGTCGTGTCTCCCCACGTCACTAAAGCAACTGGAAGAATGGCTCAAGCTGAGGAAGACAAGGCCTTGATAAAATTCATGACCATAACCGATAGGATGGGTCAGTTCGAAGCCAGAGTCAACACCCCGGCTGACAAAAGTCCGTCCATCCACACGAGGAGGGTTCGACTCGAGCAGATCCGGTGCCTCTGGGACAAGGTGGAAAAGGAATCGAGACGCGCTCCGAAGTTCTGGCCAGTTTAAACTGCAAAGACACAATAACAGTCATGCAATCCAAGTATGACTACTGGTTTACCGATTACGAGCGGTGCGCAGCAAGCTTCAATGAGATCATTGAAGAGTCAAGAGCGCAACAGTCGGCTTAGTCCTCCAATTTGATGCCGTCTCAGGGTGGGTGTCGCTTATCTCCAGTCGAGAGCGAAGTTTTCAATGGTGACTATGTTCAATGGCCCACATTTCGGCACCTTTTCTCAGCCATCTATATACGCAATCCTCGGCTTTCAGAAGCCGAAAAACTGTTCTATCTCAATGCAAAAACTATCGGCGATGCCAAATCCATTGTTGCCTTATCTCCGTTAACCAATGAGGGGTTTGAATCAACGTGGAGAAACTTGCAGAGTCGGTTCGATAACAAGAGGCTGCTGGTCAACAGCCAATTGAAGATTTTGTTCAATTTACCTTCTGTTACCCAGGAATGGGGCCAATTTAGAGAGCACCATCCAAGGGTGTTTAACGGCCTTGCAAATAGCAAAGATAGAAATCACTAATTGGGATTGCTTGCTCGTTTTTCTCTGCTTTTCTAAATTGCCAATTCTGATATTCCACTCTGGGCCGAATTCCAGGCTTTCTTACAGGATCGCCATCGAACGCTTGAGGGGATTGAAGAGTTTAAGCCAAACGTGAGTGCTCCATCCAGGGCATTGAGGGCTGATAATAGTTCGCGGTCAACCCAGAGCTTCGAAAACAGCGTTTCTGTAAATCCGCAATCCTGTAAACTCTGTGCACAAGCGAATCATCCAATGCGAGTATGTCGTCTTTTCTTACGAATGTCAGTCGCAGATCTGGTGAAGCATGTAAAACAGCAGAAGTTGTGCTTAAACTGTTTCGCAAGAACGCATCTTCTCAGGGACTGCAACAGCACGCATAATTGCTATACGTGCAGTGGACGTCACAATACATTTCTGCATCGCAGCGGCACCCCGCCAGTCCAGTCAGTGTTTATACCTGACCAAGAGTCCCACGCATCCACAACAGTCCAGCAACATATACAGTCCACTCCATCGACGGGTCAATCGAATGTGCAAACGTTTCTTGCCGTTGACACGCAAGGGGTTCTCCTGAGTACGGCGTTAATAGAAGTTCGCCATTTGGGCCTCAAATACTCAGCACGGGAACTCATCGACTCAGGTTCCGAGGTAACCTTTATCTCAGAACGGCTGTTCAACCTAATTAAGTTGCCTTATGAGGCCATCCAAGCTCAAGTCTCAGGAGTCAACCTTTCCGTTGCAGTTCAGCCCCATAAGCGGTGTCAACTCAGCATAGATTCGCCCGTCAAGCCCCATATCCAGATTGAAACCTGTGCATATGTGTTACCCTAGCTAGCTGGGAATCTTCCATACTACACTCTACCAGAGGACTCATTAAAGGATCTTCCACCGTTGCAACTAGCAGATCCAAGTTTCTTCCGAAGCTCGCAGTATTTGCGGAACTCTCCTGGGTCAAGAGACCATATTCGGGTGGATTCTTTGCGGTCCTATTACAACGAGTCCCACAAGCAGAATCTGCTCCTTTTCAGCCCGATTAGCAGTCACCGAGTCCAAGCTAGACAGCATCCTCACAAAATTTTGGAAGGTGGAGGATGTTCCAGTGGTACAGGAATCCACCTCGGTTTGCGAGGAGAACTTTATCCGCTCTACCAAAAGAAACGAGGATGGAAGGTATGTTGTTTCGTTGCCCTTTAAAGATCCGGAGAACATTAATCTGGGTCACGAAATTCGATTAGGTAAAGATCGTCCATTGAAGGAGCAATACGACTCAGTCATTCAAGAGTATTTAGACTTAGGTCATATGCACCATGTCTCACCTAACGACTCCAGCAGTTTTTATCTGCCTCATCACGCGGTCTTCAAATCAGATAGCACCACGACGAAGGTTCGCGTCGTGTTCAACGCTTCGAATCCCTCATCAAACGGGAAAAGCCTCAATGATATCCTTCATGCGGGGCCGGTGTTACAATCCGATCTGACTATTCAGATTCTAAAATGGCGTTTTTTAAAGTATGTTTTCAATGCGGACATCACCAATATGTACCGGCAAATTCAGGTCAATTCTGATCACACGCGCTTTCAGAGAATCTTATTCCGCAACAAAAACGGTGAGCTCTGTGACTATGAACTCGACACAGTCACCTTCGGCGTAAAATGGAGATGGATGCGTTTCCATCCTGCTACCAAAGTGCAGTACCATGCGTTTTGCGATGCGTCACAGGACGCGTATGGGGCTGCCATTTTCGTCCGAGTCGAGACGACTGACGGCTGTTGTGCCCATTTGCTGGCATCCAAAACCAGAGTCGCTCCTGTCAGGTCCATCTCAATACCCCGCCTGGAGTTGTGCGGAGCAGTGCTGCTCACTGAGCTAGTGGCATCCGTAATTTCCGAATTACCTCCTACTGCGTATAAGATTTTTCATTGGACTGACTCGACCATAGTTCTTGCATGGCTAGGTAAGCCAGCATGCACCTGGACGACATTCGTGGCCAACAGGGTCGCAAAGATCGAACAACGCACCAACGAAAGCAAATGGGGACATGTACGATCCGAAGACAATCCAGCTGATCTAGCAAGCCGGGGCGTCTCGCCCCAAGAGCTTAAGGACAGCGCGCTTTGGTGGCACGGGCCGGACTGGCTGCCACTCAAGCAGGAGCAGTGACAGAGTGAATCCTTGGTTAATCCGGAAATCGATATTGAGCAACGACCTATCAAATGTCACAGTTTTGCGAAAAGGTGCCGAAAGGAAGATATAACCCCTTCGTCAGCACTCACTTCGGCGGAATTGTCCGACGTGCAAGAGCGGTTAATCGTGTTCACTCAACAGAATGAGTTTCCTGTCAATTATAAGGCCTTAAGTAACAAGCAGCAAATTCAATCCTCCAGCACCATTTCTAACCTAAAGCCCTTCCTTGACAGAAGAGGTCTTGAGGGCAAGCGGACGTTTGCAAGCATCTGATATGCTCAGTTATGACGAAAAATATCCTATCATCATCCCAGCACGGTGTAGATTCGAAAAACTACAAGCTCTGTTTACCCATCGCAGGGGGGAATCAGTTAATGATGCTACTGATTCGGTCTAAATTCTGGATTCCTAAGCTTCAGAGTTTGATGAAATTTACAATTTACTTGTGCCGAGTTTGTGTCATCCACAAACAGAACCTGCAGAAGCAGTTGATGGGGGATTTGCCCCGGGCGAGATATACTTTCTAGAGGCCATTCACTCATACAGGCATGGATTTCGCGGCACCATTTGACATAAAGAGTTATGTCGGTCGAGGCTGCAAAATCACAAAGGGATATGCCTGCGTTTTTGTCTGTTTTAGTACCAGGGCCATCCATTTCGAGGGGACATCCGACTTGACGACTGAGAAATTGTTAGCTGCTTTCTCTCGGTTTTCCGCTGGCCGTGGGTGTCCACAGCACGTCTACTCTGACAACGGGAAAACGTTTGTCGGAACCTCCACGTCCTTATCCAGAGACTTTATGGAGTCAACCACAACATTGATCCTCTCCAAACATAGCCTGCAGAACTTGGCCTGGCATTTCAACCCTCCTGGCGCGCCTCATATGGGACGGCTCTGGGAGGCGGGTGTGAAAAGCTTCAAGGCTCATTTTTACAAGCACACAACCGCAAGGAAGAACTGGCTACCCTCCTTGCGAAAATTGAGGCCTCTCTAAACTCCAGGCCTATTTCGCCAATGTCCGAAGAACCCACTGACCTTGTGGCTCTTAGCCCCGGACATTTTCTAATCGGTGGACCACTTCTTGCGGTATCGGAGCCTGTGATTGAATAAAATCCTATTTTCATCATCAACGGGTGGCGGAGGTTGAAGGCCCTCCAACAGCAATTCTGTGTGCGTTGGAAGGAGGAATACCTGAAGGAGCTCTACAAAAGGAACTAATGGAAATTCCCATCGCGAGATCTCCAAGCGGGAGACATGGTTGTGATTAAGAAGGAGAGCTTGCAAGCTTCCAACGAATGGTGGCTTGGGCATGTCCAATTGGTCTGTCCGGGCGCCGACGGCAAGGACAGAGTTGCAGACATGCTCACGGGGCATCATCCGGCGACCAGTGGCAAAAATGATTCGCCTCCCAATGGACGGGCCCAGTGACCATAGTGACTCCTTAATACCTTAGTCCTTCCAACTGATCGTTGCCGTGTCGTCCAACGTCGTTGTGCCGTTCACGTTTCGTGATTATCCGAATCCACAGGTCTTCATTTTAGCATTCCGGTTGGTCGTGTTGCAGTAAAGTGTGGTGTCATATATGCAAGGAGGCCCACCACACGCTGCTGCATATCCACTCTGGGCAGCCGCGATCTTCGCGAACCTGACAAAGGCGACAGCCACTGTTAGATTCTCGGCCTCAGCGTCAGTCACAGCAGCACCAGCAGGCATCTTTATCCGGATCTCGGCGCTCCGCCACGCCAATAGATATACCCCCATCCCACAGCCCGTCGTGCACGCCTATCTTGGCCCGCACGAGTGTGAGTATCCTTCCGACCGCGTCCGTACTAATCGGATCCGAACAAAAGCGCTTTGATGTCCGAGCCTTGGTGGATCCGTGCTGTCCTGTGAGTCACATCCACATCTCCCTGGTGAAGGCCTTTAATCTGGCCAACACGGGCATTGGCGACCAACGGGTGTGCACCTGTAGTATGCACATATATCGAATACCCATTGTACTTAAAGGGTCCACACTGTAACACTTTGTTGCAGTGTTTACGCAATATAAATTGGCGGTCATACACCTCCAGACGAAATATGAATCGTCCAACTAATACATTGGCCCGCACACGAGGAATGCAAGTGTCAGCATTATTGCAACACGAGCGGACCAATGTATATGTATATGTGTATATACCTCCTTGCTCAGCTTAAGCGAGCATAGCTATGTATTTAAGAATATTATATATAATCGTCTTTCCGCTGCCGCTGTTGGCAGCGCAGCTTTAAGAATTAGACTTCCTGAGTCTTAAGCATATATCCATAAGAGGAGAATTCAAATGTGACTTGGAAGCGACAACAATGGTTGCTCCAAATATATTATGAATTGGAAGAAAATAAAATAAAGAACTACCCAAAAACTCAAATAATCTATTGTCTGAATGGAACGGGACCAGAGCTGGAGGAAAGACTTTACTTCGTTTATTACATGGCGACCGTGACAGCTGCAATCTTTGGATAAACTACAAGGAAAATCATCCCAACCGACAGATATTTACAGTGGAGAATTTACTGCAGCAGGAATTGTAATGCATCCCATGATATATGGAAAACATGCCAAAGTAGGCAACGCAGTAAGTAGAGTGCGATGTGTGGGAGAAGAAGTGGAGTGGTGAAGAGACTAAAGGCCAGAAAGACCGAACTATTAAAGCTGTTGAACAGCGGAAATACCCCAAAGTGGGCCCATTCGGTAAAAATACATGCCGAAGTGGAACATATAAAAACATTGTTAAACGAAAGAACCACGCAAAATAAAACTATAGAAACACCCACATCCACTTACTCTGCGATCAGAAATATTTCAAAAACTAAAATTATCCAATCTCCTCCGGAAAAAGTGGAAGTCCCGAAATTGAAGAAGAAGTGCCCCAGCGACTGCGAGGGACCATTGTACACACCTCACTGCGAATATACCTGTGCGGCCAGCACCGGCACCGCCTGAGCAAAGGCCCAGGACACCAGCAGCGGAACCAGCAAGCGTGAAGGGCAGACCGCCCTTTATGCCAACGAAGGAACAAGTGTGAAACAACAAGTGTGAGGGGCAGACCGCTCCTTACGCCAACGAGGGAGAAGCCTCCACGCCTTGAGGACCCGACAGCGCTTCATAGAACGCATATTTTTTTTTTAATGCACTGCGTTGCATAAGTTTTTTAATTGCACTGCGATGCATATTTTTGTTTTATAATTATAGAATAACTTTTATAAAATTGAGCAAAATTAAAGTTGCACGATTAGAGCTTGGTCTGAAAACCATTCAATAACTAGGCAGGTATCTCTCTGCTAATATACATCTCAGCTATTTATATGTCCAATGATTGGTCGATAAATTATAAACCAATACCTACGCCATATGTTAATGGCATAGAATTAAAAGAAAGAAATTCAAACAAGGCAATTATTGAAAAAAAGTCAGTGGACTCCACTGCAAATGTAATTAACAAAATTTAATCGAGCACTGTTGACTCGAATTTAACAAATATTTTATTGTCAATTATTGTTGCCATAATGTGCGCCTATATTTTGTATAAAGCCTATATATTTCATAATAAATGTATATCAAAAAGGGCTATTAATTAAAGCCAGGATAACGAACTGGACAAAATATAAAAAGGAACCGGCACTAATTAATAATAAAGTGTTTCTAAACATATTACACCCATTCAATATTGTATACATACCTTTGTAAAATATATTAAGAACTAATAAAAAGAAACCCAATTGATCTTTTACATGACCATAATTATCCTTGAATCAAATAAATACATATAACCAAACTAAAATCATACAATCAGCAAAATGTCACATATCTATGTGAAATATATTAAGAACTAATAAAAGAAAACAAATTAATTTTTGTTACATGACCATAATTATCCTTGAATCAAATAAATACATATAACCAAACTAAAATCAGGTATATCATACAATCAGCAAAATGTCTAATAGCAAGGCCGATATTCGGCATACTGACATAAGTCAGGAAATGCAGAAAAGCGCCATTGAATGCGCAACACAGGCTATCAAAAAGTACGATATGGAAGTAGATATAGCAAAGCATATCAAAACTGAGTTCGATTCGAAATTCAAAGGCAAATGGCATTGCATTGTAGGTACAGATTTCGGGTCATATGTGTCCCACCAGCCTGATCATTTCATATACTTCTATGCAGGAGAGTTAGCTATTCTGTTATTCAAAAGAGGTTAATAAAAAGAGCCATTCCACTTGCTTAATTCTGGGACTACATTCGATTAATGTTCGAAACGCAATTCCATTAAGTAATGGAATGGGATGAGCTTTACAAAGAACTAAATAACCTTAAGCTTGATTTTGACAAAACCTATAAGTCTTTATCAAGGACTCGGTTAGCCCAGCAAAATACTGTGAATAAGCATGCCGAAATATTAGTAGACCGCTTCAACACAGCGCGTATACTAATACATGAGCAGAGAGACCGGCTAGACAAAGCCAATTGGTCTAGAGTATCTATATTCTTGCTAAAATTAAGAGATAACTTAATATACATAAAGCAAAGATATAATTTGGCCATTTCAGTGCCAACTATACTAAATACACCATTGACAGTAGAAACTGGAGACAAGCCGGAATCATCAGATTCGCCAGCTCTCGAGCCAGCGGAGATTGATAACCCGGTCTCAACGGATCCAGAAATAAAGGAAAAAGACATAAATAACCTCACAATCCCTACGGTCCTTATTCAATCTGAAACATAAGATCAGGATCTATCCGACTCAGACAATAACGACAGCATTGTAGAAGTTAAACCAACCACAATGGCTGACGAAGCTGTTGCCCAAAGGGCATACATCAAAGAAATTTCCGGAATTTAACGGACAAAAACGGACACCTTCAGAGATTCACAACAGCCTTGAAGTTAGTCACTCTAACGAATGGTACTTATGAGAACATAGCTGTCGAAGTAATCAAATCCAAAATTGTTGGATCAACACTGTACAAGTGCAGAATGAAAACACGATAAATGGTATAATTACGAAACTGCAAGACACTTTAGTCGGCGAAAAATCCGTCGCAATCAAAGCGAAAATGACAAAAACCGTCCAGAAAGGCAAAACAGCCGAGAAGTTCACGACGGAAGTGGACAACTTACGAAAGCTCCTTGAGGCTTCGTATATTGACGAAGACCTTTCAGCCGAACACGCTGATAAATTCAGCACAAAGGAAGCCATCACCACTATGGTTAAAAATTGTGAGCATGGCCGACTCCAGACAATATTGGAAGAAGGAAACTTTACTAACATGAATAAAGCCGTCACTAAGTACATATAATGTAGTACTGAAATGACGGGCAATCCCAACACAATATTGTATACCAGAAGAGGATTTACATAGCTATCGCGGTAATAATTATACAAATAATTATCGCGGTAGAAGCAATAAAGAGGATATTACCAAAGTAACGGATATAACCAAAACAATATTTATAACCGTAATAATAACCGTAATAATAATAATAATAATAATTATAACCAAAATAATAATTATTATAGAAATAACAACCGTAATGGAAACAACCGCGGCGGAAATAGCCGTGGGGGAAACAACAACGGTAACGGAAACAATAACCACAATGTAAGAGTTACCCAAGATGTATCGGGAAACTCGCAAAACCCTTTAAATACTCAGCAGTAAACGATGCGAGAGTTTACGCTATTAATCTCAGTCAGAATATATTCGTCCAATTCATTAACGTAGCTACAGGAAAAGAACTTGTCTTTTTGATAGACACAGGCGCAGATATATCCATATTAAAAGAAACTTCTGATATCTTTCATAATATCCAAGATAATTGTATTATAGACATAAAAGGGTTAAGCCAAGTAATAACTAAATCCAAAGGTTTAATTTTTGTTGAAATACAGACAACAAAATACATAATTCCACACGATTTTCACATCGTGACCGAACAATTCCCTATTCCATGTGATGGAATATTAGGTATTGATTTCATAAAGAAATACAACTGTCAGTTAGACTTTAAGCCATCTGAAGATTGGCTTATAATAAGGCCTGATAATTTAAATTTTCCAATTTATGTACCGTTAACTCACAGTACTGGCAACAATTAAATTAGTCTGCCGGCAAGATCCCAAGTCATTCGGAAAATAAAGCTTAATTCAAATGAAGACAGTGTATTAATTCCATATCAGAAAATTCAGCATGGTATTTATATTGCAAATACCATAGCAACATCTAATAATGCTTTTATAAGGCTTTTAAATACTACAAATACAGACAATGTAGTAACCATAGATACGTTCACGTATGAATCACTTTCGAACTACGATGTAGTCAAACCCTCACTAGAAAACAGAGAAAAGTCTGTATTATCCCAACTTTCAGTAAACTTCCCTCCACAATTCAAGTCGCAACTCACTAAATTATGTACACAATATAGTGATGTTTTTGGATTCGAAACCGAAGCGATAACCACAAACAACTTCTATAAACAGAAGCTGAGATTAAAAGATAGTGAACCCGTTTACATAAAAAATTATCGAAGCCCACACAGCCAAGTTGATGAAATAAAAAAACAAGTAGGAAAATTAATTTCCGACGGAATCGTTGAACCATCAGTGTCTGAATATAAATCTTCTCCTGGATCAGATATAAAGAAATGGCGGCTAGTGATTGACTATCGCCAGATTAATAAAAAGTTACTATCTGATAAATTTCCTTTACCTCGAATTGATGATATTTTAGATCAACTAGGTCGAGCTAAATATTTTTCATATCTTGATTTAATGTCAGGATTCCATCAAATCGGACTAGAAAATAGTTCGAGATATATAACGTCTTTTTCAACATGCAATGGCTCATATCGCATCACGCGATTACCTTTTGGATTGAAGATAGCTCCTCACTCTTTTCAAAGAATGATGGCTATACCATTCTCTGGAATAGAGCCTTCTCAAGCATTCCTTTATATGGATGACTTAATAGGAATTTGGTTGTTCCGAAAAACATATGCTTAAAAACTTAACAGATGTTTTTGAGAAATGTAGGAAATTCAACCTGAAATTACATCCAGAAAAATGTTCATTTTTTATCAATGAGATGACTTTTCTAGGTCATAAATGCACTGATAAAGGAATACTTCCCGACGAGAAGAAGTACGACGTAATTAAGAATTACCCAGTACCACACAACGCTGACAGTGCTAGGCGTTTTGTAGCATTTTGCAATTATTATAGACGTTTTATAAAAAATTTCGCCGACTATTCACGGCACATAACAAGGCTATGTAAAAAGAATGTTCCTTTTCAATGGACAGATGAGTGTCAAAATGCGTTCCAGTATTTGAAAACTTAACTTATGGAACCTACTCTACTGCAATATCCTGATTTCACTAAAGAATTTTGCATAATAACAGATGCGAGCAAGCAAGCGTGTGGAGCGGTTTTAACTCAAAACCATAATGGACTCTAACTTCCAATTGCATACGCATCGAGAGCATTCACGAAAGGAGAGAAGGGGGGCGCTGGTGCCGCAAAAAGATTTCCAGGAAAAACCCACCGCGCGATCGGAATCGAATGAAGAAAAAAAGTCGGGGCGTCGATGGCGGAATTCCAGTGCAATCGCATGTATTTTATTCGACTTCATACATTGAGCTAACTTAGCTTAACATAAGGGCCGCGCTTCCGACCGATAAGCTCAGCTTAACAGTACGGGAGCGGGCCCGAGCGGCGGATGGCCAAGCGCGAGAGCGGGAGCAGCGACGGCGGACCCGAGGCCCTGAGCACAAAAGAGGGGCGAGCGCGGGTGCGCTCTTAAGTTTCGGTGAGCCAAGGCGGCACAGAGGGCCCCTCACCTAAACAGAGAAAGTAATAAGTGTACTACTGAGCAGAAATTAGCTGCAATTCATTGGGCAATACTACATTTTCGACCATATGTTTATGGGAAACATTTTGTAGTTAAAACAGATCACAGACCTTTAGTATATCTATTTTCAATGGTCAACCCAAATTCAAAACATACGCGTTTGAGGCTCGAATTAGAAGAATACGACTTAACTGTCGAGTATTTAAAGAATAACAATAAAAGAGCTACAAAATATCACTGGAAATATTATGAAAGTCACTACGAGATATAAAAGTGGACAGAAATCCTGCGCAGGAGAAAAAGAAACAGAATTGCCTAGGCAATCTGATGAGAAAGCTTCAAAGCTCAACGCATATGAAGTCATTAATAATGATGAAGTACGTAAAGTAGTGACCTTGCATGTAAATAATAAGATGTGTTTATTCAAACACGGAAATAAAATTACAGCAAGTTATTATGTTAGCGATTTGTATACTAATGGAACCCTTGACTTAGGTCAATTCTTCCAATGGCTTGAAAAGCAGGCCGGTATTAACAAGATCAGCCAACTCAAAGTGACACCATGGGAAAATATCTTTGAACTCGTTTCAATTGATAATTTTAAAATAATGGGCAATAAGATACTGAAATCATTAAGAGTAGCGCTATTCAACCCGGTGACCGTAATAAATACGAAAAATGAAAAAGAAGGTATACTGTCAACATTCCATGATGATCCAATACAAGGAGGTCACACAGGCATTACAAAAACCTTGGCCAAGGTTCAAAAACATGTAGTGACCAGCTAAGCTTACACTTACAGAAACTTTTCGACCCCACCTCGCATTTAGAATTATAGGAGCTTTGTCAATAGCGAAAATAGCTAGAGGATGGCTAAGCCCAATCACGATCGACAAAAATCGAACGATTGAACAGCTAGTCGAAGAAAAGCTCAGAACCACGGGTTCTTGCAGTCAGTTTCCCAAAACTTAAGTCATTATTTTATAAAACCCCTTGGCCAACGTTTATATGTTTCGGCGCTACCAAATTTAAGCCAGTTACACGTGGCACGGGTTAATTCGAGTG